>JAGFNQ010003419.1:720191-735711 GCA_024364735.1 Boesenbergia rotunda | reverse complement strand
TTCATAGATGAAGGAATGGTCTATAGTTCGACATGGCATTAATTTGAAATTGTGCCACTCAAAATTTAACGCAAGAGTGACACTCTGAAAACGAGTATGCTAGAGGTGGTGGAGGCTTGGAGAAGGTGTAGATATTAAAGGCCTTTGCCCTTTGAGCTTTCCACCATAGGTTCCTTACCCTTAGAAGATTTTCTAAAGATTTGAATTGGTCATACACAGGATTTAATCAATTTTGGCAATGTTGACACGAATATAGGTCGAATCACAACAAGTCAAGAGTTGATCATGCAAAGAGTAATCCCAAGGTAGACATTGGATCAAAAAGGAAGAACAATAATGCGGTGAAAGATAGATTTGATCATATGGTGAAGAATGGAAAGAAAAGTCACGGCCAACACAAAAAGGTCACGGCACCACACAAGAAAAACACCGAAACGTTAGCTCCATATAATCCATGAACAGAGCATAAAGGAAACCAAGTCAAAGACTTACTTTGGTGCTATTGAAGTTAGTTTGAAAGGATCTCAAAAACTGGAAGAAGAACTTGCGCAGGAGAAGCCCTCGGCGCAAGACAGAGACGCAGAAACCTTGGAGCAAGTAGAGAACTTGCAGAGAACAAGGAGACGCCTGTAGAGACCTTCGTAAGAACTCGCACGAGAAAGAAGGCGACGCAGGAACACTTTCGAAGAGGCGCAAGTGGGAAGTTTTCGGCACTAGGGTTCGGCAAGGAGGGGTTTTGGTAGGAGTTAATCGGTTGGTGGATCGGTCCACCAACCAGACTTTAATGCATCTGAATGGATCACCGTTCGATCTGATAGCGCCCAGACCGATCAGGCTATAGCCTGATCGGACTGACATGGGCCTGATCGGTCTGGTGACCGATCAGGCGCGCTCCTGATCGGTCGGCTGATCGATCAGGACACGAACAATGGGTTCGGAGAGAAACCTGTAAGCCCCCTGATCGGTCTGTGGACCGATCACCATAGGGTGCCAGATCGGTCTGGGGACCGATCCAGGCTGGCTCAGTAAGGTTGATCAGAATTTCGTAAAGTCACTGATGCCTCTTTGATCGGTCTGTGGACCGATCACCATAGAGAGCCAGATCGGTCCGGGGACCGATCAGCCCTTGTCCTGATCGGTCCGGTGACCGATAAGGGTTCCTGATACTCCCTGATACGATCTGAAACACTCAGTTTCAGAATTTCAGATATTTTTCCAACGAGATCTGATGAAGTTTATCGAACTTGGACATGATCTCATGATTAAAGTTGATTCCTAAACAAGAATCAAATGTCCTTATAGGTTCAACAATCACTTTGATTCATCCAAATGAAGTCAAACTCAATCAACAATCATTCAAGCAATTTCAACTAAGTTTGTATCAAATTCAGGTTTCCAATCAAGTTGCCTTGATTGGAATGTCCAAGTGTGATCATGGAGCCAAATACACATGTGTTATGCATTGGTTTTCCCCACACTTGGTCACCGAAGTGATTATTATCTCGTCAACTTAATTTCTCAAGGGATGCATTGACATTTTGAGAAATCTAGTTGATCCTAACATCTCACCCCATATCTAGCAAACAAAAACGTTTTGTTAAACCTTATAGTTCGTGTGAGATGTCCCCAAAGTTACCCAATTGTTCCCCAACAATTTCGAAATAATCATGAAGGGTTTTGAAAGCATTTTGAAATTCAAGAAGCACGACACATTCCCAACTCCCTCCTTAGGAAACTAAATTCATTTTCGGGGAGTGGTTTAGTGAAATGTCAGCTAGGTTTGATTTGGACTCTACATGTGAGAGTACAATATCTCCCCTAGCTATATGATCCCTAATGAAGTGGTAACGCACTTCAATATATTTGGTCCTAGAATGATGGACTGGATTTTTGGTTAGGTTAATTGTACTAATGTTATCACATAACACTTGCACACCCTTGTAACTCAATCTATAGTCCTCTAAAGTATGTATCATCCACAACAATTGTGATACGCTCTCTCCCATAGCAATATACTCTGCCTCGGTTGTGGAGAGAGCAACACAATGTTACTTCCGACTTGACCAACTTACTAAGGACGAACCTAAGAATTGGCAACCCCCACTTGTGCTCTTCTGGTCCAACTTACATCCAACGTAGTCGGAATCCATATAGCCAATTAGATCAAATGATTCAGTACGGGGGTACCAAAGACCGACTCCAATTGTGCCTTTAAGATATCTCAAAATTCTCTTAACAGCGATTAAGTGAGATTCCTTGGCACAAACTTGATACCTTGCACACATACCCACAGCAAAAAGAATATCCTGTCGACTAGCTGTGAGGTATAGCAAACTACCTATCATGCTTCGATATTGAGTCAAATCAACGGGTTTACCACACTCATCATTGTCTAATCTTGTGTTTGTCGCCATAGGAGTGGTTACCTCTTTTGAATCACTCATATTGAATTTTCGAAGTATTTCTTGTGTATACTTTGATTGGTGCACATGGATACCATCGCGAGTTTGCTTGATTTCAAGTCCAAGGAAGAAAGTCAACTCTCCCACTAGACTCATCTCAAACTCACTCTCCATGTGTCCAATGAACTCATTTAAATAGCCCCTATTGTTTGAGCCACAAATTATGTCATCGACATATACTTGGGCTATAAAAATATTGTCACCATCTCTTCGTAGAAATAGTGTAGGGTCTATTTGGCCTCTAACGAAGCCCTTCTCAATTAAGAATGTCGACAACCGCTCATACCAAGCCCGGGGTGCTTGTTTAAGGCCATAAAGTGCCTTTTTGAGCTTGAACACGTGGTTTAGAAATTTGAAATTCTCAAACCCCGGAGGTTGTTCGACGTAGACCTCTTCTCTAATCAAACCATTTAGAAAGGCCGATTTGATATCCATTTGGAATAATTTGAAGCCACGATGTGCTGCAAATGTAAGCATCAATCGAATGGACTCTAATCGTGCCACGGGAACATAAGTCTCATCATAATTAAGGCCTTCAACTTGACTATAGCCCTTGGCTACCAAGCGTGCTTTGTTTCTAATGATTTCTCCCTTATGGTTCAATTTGTTTTTGAAGACCCATTTGGTTCCAATGATGGTGGTCTTCTTAGGCCTAGGGACTAAGTCTCAAACTTGACTCCTTTCAAATTGACCTAGTTCATCTTGCATTGCAATAATCCAATCGGGATCATTTAATGCTTCATCAATTTTTCTAGCTTCAATTTCGGAAATTAGGGCAACTTCATTAGCCTCATTCCGGAAGAATGATCTAGTTCTAACCCTATGATGGATGTCTCCAACAATTTGGTCTTGGGGATGACTAGTGGCTAATCTAGTTTGCCTTGGTGTTGGTGGTGCTTCTTGAATTGGTTCACTAGACACAAGTTCAGCCTCAGGATCCGGCTGATCTATGGATTGTCTAGGCTCATCGTCATCGGATTCATCACCATCAACAACATTTGGACTTTCATTTAAACTTAGTCTCCTAAGTTCGAATTGGACTTCATCTTCTGGTTGACCATTGACTTTTGGAATTTCTTCAAAGACAACATCAGAAGATTCTTCAACCAGTCTAGACTTCTTGTTGTAGACTCGATAGACTTTGCTAATGAGGGAGTACTCGACTAGTATCCCTTCATCAGCCAGACTGTATTAACACATATAAGGTTTCTAGAAATCTTTCAAAAGTTAAGCTTGATGAATTATTTTGTGAGTTTGAACTACATGAACAAGCTAACATGTCTTCGAAAGAGAGAAACATAGCTCTTGTTGTAGAGAAGAAGGAGAAGAAGAAGAAAAAGAAAGAAAAGAAGGAAGAATCTTCATCATCCGAGTCCTATCAAGAGTCTTTGGATAGCGATGAAGAGATGTCGCCTAGTGAAGTGGCTCATTATGTTAAGAAAATGATGGGAAGAACAAGGAAGTTTACAAGGAGAGATGTGAAGAAGATGTTTCTGATGGATCGTCTTCGGTGTGCTAGAGGGGGGTGAATAGCACTTTGTCGTTCGACGGGTGACTAATCCAAAAATCTGTCGGTGGATCAACCCCCGGATAACCTCCGGCTAGATCTGTCGCTCCTTGTGGGTGGAGAAACCTCGCCACAACACTTCAGACGCTCTCTGATCACAATAGACTACTAACTCACTTTACCCAAGCGAGTTTCGTCAAAGAACTCAGCCACCACGAAGTCCTCTTTAAATAGGATTCGGGCTGAAACCCTCGCTACCAGTCGACTGCCCCTAGGGCAGTCGACTGGTGCCACTGAAATTCGACCGTTGCACCCCAACATTCGAATTCTTAGCCAACTTACCAGTCGACCGCCCCCAGGGCAGTCGACTGGTCCCAGGCTGAGACCCTTCTGTGAGTTCCATTAGTTGACTCCCCTCATGCCAGTCGTGTAACACCCGCCCTTCCCGCCCTACGATGTTAGGCGGAAGGCGGCGTTACGCTAACATACATACATGCATATGGAGATCTTAATGCAGTGGAAATTTAAAACTTCCTACTTATGCGTTTAAACCATGCAACTAACACTTGAGCCATGTAAACATGTCTTAGCTATCATTCTTAAACATGGTTACTTAGTAAACTTAGCATTGTCATAACATAAAAAGAATAAGACATAACATGTGAGACATAACATTCTTGAACATGCTTGCATTATACATAACTTATCCTACCATCAAGCTTAAGCCAACTTATTGTTCTAAATGAACACATCATGGTATAGCATGTTAACATCATAATTTAGCAATGATAAGTGTAGCAATAAAGCATGATATAAAAACCACATAAGTTGTTCATAAGCAACATAAGTGGTAAGTGTGTTTTTAGACAAAACCATCATAAGTATAGCATGAAACTAAAGAGGTCAATGCAAAATATAAGACATGTGACAAAGTATAAGTATTAGAATCTTTTTCTTTTTCTTTTGCCATGTCACTGCCACACACACACACACACTTGCCCCTCCTGCTGCTTCCCTTAGCTTAATATCCTCTTGCTTGATCTACGGTATAAGAAAGTAAAACTTATAAGCACATAGGCTTAGTAAGACTCTTTCCTACTCACTAAAATCATACATCACATATAGTTAATAGAAAGACTTATCATGGAGAGTGTAACATAAAACAAAACATATTATGAGAGGGTATTCATAAAGCATTTGACATGAAGAGGCATATAGATGTACATGAAAATACATAATCATATAGAAGTGCTTAACATGAAATGAAGGTGCATAGAGTTCATGGCATAAGAAGTACTTGACATAAATATAAGCACATAACATACTTAACATGGAGAAGTTCTTGACATAAAACATAAGCATATGAAGTACTTGTCATGGCATAGTTCTTGACATAACATAAGCATATGACATACTGGACATGGCATGGTTCTTGTCATAAACATAGGCATAGATGCATAACATGAATGAATACATGAGTTAAATGCACATAACATAAGGATGCTTATTTGAAAATCATATTTATAAATACTTAAACATAATCATAACATCATGGGGGCCCCCGGCTTGTACCACATACATACATACATCATTTGCGCGCATCTCTAAGTAAATACGAGGTAGCTAGTCTCGACCTACTAGGGTACTAGGTTACCTTCAACCTAGGGACAGCTACGGTAGTCCAGAACCGAGGCGTTCTTAAGGTGCCCATCCCTGTTGGACAACTACAGTAGTCCCAGAATCAGGGATAGCTGCGGTAGTCCCACACCGAGGCGTTCTTAAGGTGCCCATCCCTTGGACCTTACTTGGGTCCGGTACAAACCCATCCATAAAGTAAAATAGCTTCACATGCTTCTTTTTTTTCCATTATATTTCATCATTCATAGAACTTTCATAGCATAATTGAAAACCTAAACATGATCTTAATACATGAAGCATGACATAAAGCATACTTAGCATTTCATCATTCATAGTTCATGCATACATCATTATGCCTTAGAGGCATGACATCATCTTCATTCATCATCTTCATTCATAAGGTATGACTTACATACATAATTATGCCTTGAAGGCATAGACATCATCTTAGTTCATAAAGCATATATGATCATCGTACATAAGGTAAGCATGCATAGTTAAGTTTTACATACATGATACATATCACATAGCATACATGATCATGGTATCTATTATAAAGCATGCATGGATAGGATCCATATGAACATGATACATACTATATAGGTTCATGACATTCAACATAAAATATGCATAGGTCTACATAACCATATTATATATCATAATACATATGTTCAAGGCTTTTAACATAATGCATGCATAATTCTACATAACATGAGGCATACTTCATAACACATGTGTTCATGGTATATGGTTTAAAACATTCATGAATAAAACCTACTAAAACATGACACATAATATAAGCATACAAGGTCATGATGCATAGCACATAAAGTTAGGGTTTTAGGTAACATAAAATTCATACAACATGCTTGAATATATATATACATCATAATAAGTCATAAACCAGTATACTTGAAACCTTAGACTAACCCAAACCCTAGACTTGGAGCTTTGGCCGAAAGTTATAGATAGAGGCCCCATTATTCAAGTAACATGTGAGGTACCATAAGTAAAGTAAAGCCCATACAATACATACAATGCCATAGGGAGCCATTTGAACCCATGATTGGGGTTAACCCTAAGTCCTAGCCCTACATCTTGGTCTTGGCCGAAACCCTAGAGGGTCACAAGTACATGGAAAATTCATATAATTCACAATTAACATCCAATACAATACATACAATGCCATAGGAAGCTATTAGAATACATGATTGGGCTAACCCTAACTCCTAGCCCTAACATTTGGTCTTGGCCGAAACTTATAGGGGTCTTAAGTCCATGGAAAATTCATGTAACTCACAATTAATATCCATTATATCATAGGGAATCATAAGAAGCATGTTTGGAGGGTTAGATCTAATCCTAACCATGGAAGTAGGGAAGTGGCTGAAACTTGTAGAGGGTCTTGGGGTGCCACAAAAATTCCACAACTCATAATTTATTCTTTATTTATCATGAGAAAGCATTAGGAAGCATAAGTGAGGTTTTAACATCATCCTAGACCCAAAAACTTGCTTGGCCGAAAGTTATAGGAACCCTAGTTCATGGTGTTCTCAACATAGAGCCCAAACAAAATCTTAAATCATGAAAGATAACATCAAAACTATTATACCACAGGTGAGGGAGTCTTACCTTTCTTTATCTTGGTTATAAACTTCGAATAGAGAAAAATATGAAAACCTTCTTGACCTTAGAACACCCCTTGCCCTTGTAGCCTTGTAGGAAAACTTAGATCTTCAAGAGGGAGTCTTCTTGTGAAGTTTTCCAAGGGGGAGATCTTCTTGTGGCTCACGGCAAGGAGGAGGAAAGGAGGAGGAAGAAGAGAGAAGAGGAAGAGCCTTGGTGGAAGAAAAGTAACTTAAGCCTCTACAATTCTCATCCAACCTTTTTATACTAAATGAAGGGCAAGTGAAAGGGCATGGTGCCTCCTCTCATGGTTGTTGATGCAGTCTAACCCTGATTGTTGTTTTGGTATTGACACCGATTTAAGTTTTGATTTAAGTCTGGTTAAACGCATGGGGATTAAGTCCTAGTCGTGGACTGGGCACGAAATCCTAGCTTGGAAGGTTGGATGAAAAGTCCTAGCTTGGAGGGCTAGGTGAAAAGTCCTAACTTGGAGGGCTAGGTGAAAAGTCCTAACTTGGAGGGTTAGGTGGGAAAAAGTCCTAGCTTGGAGGGCTAGGTGATGGAAATCCTAGTGAGTGAAGCTAGGTTGAAATCCCGGTGAGTGAAGCAGGGTCCTGGTGAGTGAAGCCAGGTGATGGAGTTCCCGGTGAGTGAAGCCGGGTCCTGGTGAGTGAATCCAGGTGATGGAAATCCCGGTGAGTGAAGCCGGGTCCTGGTGAGTGAATCCAGGTGATGGAAATCCTGGTGAGTGAAGCCTGGTCCTGGTGAGTGAAGCCAGGTGATGAAAATCCCAGTGAGTGAAGCCGGGTCCTGGTGAGTGAAGCCAGGTGATGGAAATCCTAGTGAGTGAAGCTAGGTTGAAATCCTGGTGAGTGAAGCCGGGTCCTGGTGATTGAAGCCAGGTGATTGAAATCCTAGTGAGTGAAGCTAGGTTGAAATCCCGGTGAGTGAAGCCGGGTCCCGGTGAGTGAAGCCGGGTGACCGAAACCCTGGTGAGTGAAGCCAGGTCCTAGCTTGGAGTCCTAGGTTGAAGTCCCGGTGAGTGAGACTGGGCACGGAGTCTTGGTCCGAGGGACTGAGCACTTGTCAGGAGAGGCTGGGAGCCAGTTCTCTTGACTTAGAGAGGGTTTGGCCTTACCCGGATCGGTCTGGTGACCGATCAGGGAAGTTGGCATGAAGTTCCCTCTTGGATCGATTTGGTGACCGATCCAGCGATGTCTGATCAGTCTGGTGACCGATCAGGGAGCTTCCAGTAACTTTGGCAAACCTACTGATCGGCTCCTGATCGGTCTGGTGACCGATCAGGGAGAAACTGTGACCGATCAAGCTGAACGATCAACTGTCGCGAGGTTTCTCACCCTGACTGATCAGGCTGGAGCCTGATCGGTCTGGGAACAGCCTGATTGGTCTGGTGACCGATCAGCTAGTGGATTCCGGGCGGGATTGTGGCAGGCTGACTTCCGGATCGGTTTGGTGAACGATCTGCTGACTGGTCAGGGTGACCGATCATACGAGCTTGCGATCCCAAGTTTCTCACTGTGGACTGATCAGGTTGGAGCCTGATCGATCTGGGATAGTTCTGATCGGACCGGTGACCGATCACTTTAATTCAAAATGCACTGTCAGACGCTCTGATCGAGTCTGAACGTATCTGATTCTCTACGCTTGATCTATGATACTTGATTTTCTGCTTGATATGCTATTCTAATGGTCTGATTAAGCTGCAGGTGACAGGGATGGATTCAAACACTCAAGGAGAGTCAAAGGAGGCCTTTCCTTGGAGCAGGTTTGTCCATTTGCCATCTTAGGTTGCAATGGCTGGAGCTGCAGACTGGAGCTTGGCTGAGGGAAGCTCAGGGAGTCCAGGAAGAGTTCAGTGGTAGCTGAGTGTTGCAGGTGAGCAGCTGGAGGCTGCAGTGAGGTGGTGACCTGGAGCTGAGTGGAAGAAACTTAAGCGCTTGGGCGAACAGTCTCCTCAACACTCACTCTATCAGAGATACTGCATACGCGCGATCAGTTCTCGATACTTTGCTTGTACGATCTGTGGTTCCATCATCTTGAGCAAGCAACTGCAATCTTTGAAGCAACCATCTGTTACTTGAGTATTGGGAAGAAGAGTCAGAAGGCTTGGCGAGTCTATTAGTGAGAAGACACGAAGAAGGGATTCTTGCGTGAGATCTGCGCTGAGTGGAGTTCAGGAGAAGTTTGTCTGAGTTCTTGCTGTCCTAAGTGCTAAGTAAGATCTTTCTTGTGTTTCATTGTGCTTAAACATTTATCCTTGTTGAAACGCTGTGGAGATGTTACTCCACCGAGAAGGAGGTTGCATTTTATCCGGTGTTCACCGGGGCTTGATCTGCCGACGATCAAGGGATCGCCCACCTTACGGGTACGCCAAGGAGTAGGGGCAAGTTATCCACGAATCTTGTAAATCCTCTTGTTAGCGTTTTGCATTTGTGCTTAGCTAGGTTTTATTTCTGCATACTCTGTTTTCTTTGGCTTCCACTGTGCTACTAATCGTTGAGTCGCAGAAATTTTGATAAGTTGAAAGTTTCGGTGTCTGGCTACATTCACCGAGAGTTATCAACAAGATGGCTGGAAGAGAAGGAATGAGCACAAACCGACCTCCACTCTTCGACGACACAGATTTTCAATATTGGAAATCGAAGATGGAGTTTTATTTGAAGAGAAACATGAGCATATGGTTCTTGGTTAAAGAAGGTTTCATCCCTCCAAGAGATATTGAAGGAAAAGATCTTGATTTCTCAAGTGGGTCGGCTGAGCAAATAAGAAAGAGTGAAGCAAATGCCAAAGCGGTGGTCACTTTGCAATGTGGGTTGACTAGGAGGAGTTGATCAAGGTGGGTCATTTTACAAGTGCTAAAGATCTTTGGAACAAAATCATTGAGCTCCACGAAGGAACTCAAGACACCCGAATAGCCAAGAAGGACCTCCTTCACAGTCAACTTCAAAATCTGTCCATGGAAGAAAATGAAAAGGTAAATGAACTCCATGGAAGATTCAAAGAGATCCTCAATGGCCTCTACTCCATCAATGAAAAGGTAGAAAATCGGGATCTAGTAAGGTTAGTTCTAAAATCTTTTCCAAAGAATACTTTGTGGTCATCCATGGTGGATGCCTACAAGGTTTCCAAGGATTTTTCCTTAGTTAAGTTAGAAGATCTATTTTGTGAAATGGAATTACATGAGATCTCTAACCAAGGCTCCAAAGAGAAAGGGGTTGCTTTTGTGGCAGGAAACAAAAGGAAGAAGAACAAGGAGGAGAAAAGCCACTGTCATGTGGCTCTCGTGGCCTTAGAAGGATCAAATGAAGGGAGTGATAACGAATCGGCAAGCTCCTCAACCACGCCTTCGTCATCTTCGGATGATGAAGAGGTAATTTCTCCCGGGTTAGATAAGTGCTATAGAACAATAGCGTGCTTGACAAAAATGCTTAAGAAATCTAAGGCCAAAGTCAAAGCATTAAGGTTGGAAGTAAAAGAATTGAAATCCTCTAAGGTTGAGGTCATTGATGATTTACATGATAAATCCCTTAAGGATGAAAATAAGAACATGAAGAGCAAAGTTGAAAACCTCAAAAATGTTCTTGAGAAGTTTTCAACAAGCTCTAAAACATTAGATATGATACTCAACTCACAAAGGGCGATGTACAACAAGGTTAGTTTGGGTTACCAACCTAAAGAACCTAGTGTTATATCTTTAATATCAAGAACCCATTTTAGATCATCAAATGATTCTAAGGTTCAAAAAGTCAAAAAGAAATTGACTAAGGCATGGGTGCCAAAGTCATTCATTGTAGATTCCTTAGGTCCCAAAATTTGGGTACCTAAAACCTCAATATTTAGAATTGTATAAGCATAGATTGAGGAGGAGCATCTATCAACATAGGTTGTTGATAAGTGGTGCTCCAAACCCAAGGCTAAGATTACACTAGTTTCAAAATGAGTCAACAAGCCTTGGAAATTGTTTTTATACATTGCATGAAGGGTTTAGATTCACACATAATTTGCTCTTGTCATGAATTGCTTAGATTAATTGGTTTTCTTGTAGCAATTTATGTTTTACTGCAATTTGTGTTTTATGAAATTTCACTTGAGTAGTAAGGAAATTTTCATACAATGAATGATAGTATATTCATGCTTCAAAATAAACCAACTAGTTTTGAAAAGGAAAAATATATTGCATGAATGATTTAGGTTGAATCATGACAATGGATTGCTATAGTTCACGGTAAATCTAGAAGTTAGCCAAAATACTTGCGATAACTTATGATATATCTTAGGTTTAAGTGTTCTTATGTTTGAGATGAACCTAGTTGAGTATAACATGACTTTAATGTATGTGTTATTAATGTTAATCTATGACATGCCAAGTTTGTTTAAGAACAAGATCAACACATAATTTGAACTGGTCACTCATAAGGTGTTGATAGATAAAAACATGAGCTTAAGGTTTAGGCTTAGGTTTTGCTTAAGGTATTTTGTTTGGTGAACATGATTAAGTATGCCATGATTTTATTGTATGAATGCATGCTAAAGAACAAGGGTTAACACATAGTTTGTACTAATAAGGCATCACCAAACAAAGAACATGAGCTTTAACATTCACTACTTAAGTTCCTTGACTTAGTGCCCTCTTTGTATCAAACTAAATTAAGGTCTATGACTTAGTTATTCATAACCTAAGAGTAACTTGGATTATCAAAATTGTTTGGAATAAACATGATCATGCTTGGAATATACTTATCATGCCTTGATACAAACCTGTTTGTGGTATTATCTTAAATCTATGGAAATTCTTGATCTTTGGTGTGGAATGAAAAATCTGTTTGGATCCATAGAAATTCTTGATCATAAACCCATAGAATTCCTTGATCTATAGTTTGAAGGACATGAATCATGTTGTTTGTTATGGTTAAGGGAAATGAATTGTGTTTAATGGAATTCTATCTTGGATTAAACCTAATTGAATTAGGGTTTAGAAGTGTTTCAGAGTTTCTAAACTTTCAGAGTTTCTGAACTTTCAGAGTTTCTGAACTGTCATCTGTATCAGACCTGATCGGTCCACCAACCGATCAGGACTCACCCTGATCGGTCTGGAGACCGATCAGGGATCACTCTGATCGGTCTGGTGACCGATCAGATCAACTCTGATCAAAG
Organism: Boesenbergia rotunda; assembly: GCA_024364735.1. Taxonomy (NCBI): domain Eukaryota; kingdom Viridiplantae; phylum Streptophyta; class Magnoliopsida; order Zingiberales; family Zingiberaceae; genus Boesenbergia; species Boesenbergia rotunda. The sequence goes on along the minus strand of JAGFNQ010003419.1, from coordinate 723,303 downwards.
AACCCCCAGATCGTTCCAAAATGATTCAAAAATTTCTCAGACCAATCACTTCTCGTCGAACTGTATCAATTTAATGATCATACTGATACAAACAAACATGATACAATTCGATTACAATTGAAACATACTTGATCACCCATTGGTACAAACCTGGTACTAAGGGAGCTCAAATTTGTTCAAGTGGTACAAACCTGGTACTTAATAGTGATTTGATACAAACCTATGTTGGAATGTTCAAATTCATAAGAAAGGGTTTGTTGACCCATGACTCTTGTTCTTGATGTCGTGTTTCAGAAATATTTCTGAAATATCGAATATTAATAGAGTCTACACCCCTATTGTGGAATGCAAATTGTTAATGCAGTCTGATCAGGAATGTATCAGAGTTTCAGGAATTTTTCTGAAATTTGATCGCTCCCCAGACTAATAAGAAATATTTCTGTATCAAGTAATCAACGAACCTGATTGGTCACGGAGACCACTTAGGATTATGTATCGGATACAGATGCATTCCCTACTTGTCACATGAAACATATACATGTTTGACCATGATATAATTCTGTATATGGTTTCATGTGCAATTCACACTGATTGACGTATGACGCATATACATTGTTGCCATGATACATTTATGGTATACGCCTCTTATATGCAATCAAAAATTATCCTTTGATTATTTTGGGTTTTGGGGGAGACCCATGTTTGAGCGGGAGGTATGTTCAAATATAATAACCATACCCTTTTCGATGATTAACAAGGGGGAGAAAATGGTTGATTAAGTTTAGGGTTATTGTAGGGGGAGGATTTTGATTCCCTTACGATAATTGAACTGCCTTCAATTGATCATCAATGCCTAAACTTAAATCGGGGTGTCAAACAATAAAAAGGGGGAGATTGTTGATGCAGTCTAACCCTGATTGTTGTTTTGGTGTTGACACCGATTTAAGTTTTGATTTATGTCTGGTTAAACGCATGGGGATTAAGTCCTAGTCGCGGACTGGGCACGAAATCCTAGCTTGGAAGGTTGGGTGAAAAGTCCTAGCTTGGAGGGCTAGGTGAAAAGTCCTAACTTGGAGGGTTAGGTGAAAAGTCCCAACTTGGAGAGCTTGGTGAAAAGTCCTAACTTGGAGGGTTAGGTGGGAAAAAGTCCTAGCTTGGAGGGCTAGGTGATGGAAATCCTAGTGAGTGAAGCTAGGTTGAAATCCCGATGAGTGAAGTCGGGTCATGGTGAGTGAAGCCAGGTGATGGAGATCCCGGTGAGTGAAGCGGGGTCCTGGTGAGTGAAGCCAGGTGATGGAAATCCCGGTGAGTGAAGCCAGTTCCTGGTGAGTAAAGCAAGGTGATGGAAATCCTAGTGAGTGAAGCTAGGCTGAAATCCCAGAGAGTGAAGCCGGGTCCTGGTGAGTGAAGCCAGGTGATTGAAATCCTAGTGAGTGGAGCTAGGTTGAAATCCCGGTGAGTGAAGCCGGGTCCCGGTGAGTGAAGCCGGGTGACCAAAACCCTGGTGAGTGAAGCCAAGTCCTAGCTTGGAGGGCTAGGAAAAAAAAAGTCCCGGTGAGTGAGACTGGGCACGGAATCTTGGTCCGAGGGACTGAGCACGAGTCAGGGGAGGCTGGGAGCCAGTTCTCTTGACTTAGAGAGGGTTTGGCCTTGCCCGGATCGATCTGGTGACTGATCAGGGAAGTTGGCATGAAGTTCCCTCTTAGATCAGTCTGGTGACCGATCCAACGATGTCTGATCGGTCTGGTGACCGATCAGGGAGCTTCCAGTAACTTTGGCAAACCTACTGATCGGCTCTTGATCGGTCTGGTGACCGATCAGGGAGAAATCGTGATCGATCAAGCTGAACGATCAACTGTCGCGAGGTTTCTCACCCTGACCGATCAAGCTAGAGCCTGATCGGTCTGGGAGCACCCTGATCGGTCTGGTGACCGATCAGCTAGTGGATTGTGGTAGGCTGACTTCCGGATCGGTTTAGTGAATGATCTGCTGACCGGTCAGGGTGACCGATCATACAGCTTGCGATCCCAAGTTTCTCACTGTGGACCGATCAGGTTGGAGCCTGATCGGTCTGGGATAGTCCTGATCGGTCCGGTGACCGATCACTTTAATTCAAATTGCACTATTAGACGCTCTGATCGTGTTTGAACGTATCTGATTCTCTGCGCTTGATCTCTGATACTTGATTTTCTGCTTGATATGCTGTTCTAATGGTCTGATTAAGCTGCAGGTGACAGGGATGGATTCAAACACTCAAGGAGAGTCAAAGGAGGCCTTTCCTTGGAGTAGGTTTGTCCATTTGTCATCTCAGGTTGCAACGGCTGGAGCTGCAGACTGGAGCTGCTGACTGGAACTTGGCTGAGGGAAGCTCAGGGAGTCCAGGAAGAGTTAAGTGGTAGCTGAGTGTTGCAGGTGAGCAGCTGGAGGCTGCAGTGAGGTGGTGACCTGGAGCTGAGTGGAAGAAACTTAAGCGCTTGGGCGAATTAGTCTCCACAACACTCACTCTAACAGAGATACTGCATACGCGCGATCAGTTCTCGATACTTTGCTTGTGCGATCTGTGGTTCCATCATCTTAAGCAAGCAACTGCAATCTTTGAAGCAACCATCTGTTACTTGAGCATTGGGAAGAAGAGTCAGAAGGCTTGGCGAGTCCATCAGTCAGAAGACACGAAGAAGGGGATTGTTGTGTGAGATCTGCGTTGAGTGGAGCTCGGGAGAAGTTTGTCTGAGTTCTTGCTGTCCTAAGTGCTAAGTAAGATCTTTCTTGTGTTTCATTGTGCTTAAACATTTATCCTTGTTGAAACGTTGTGGAGAGATTACTCCATCGAGAAGGAGGTTGTATTTTATCCGGTGTTCACCGGGGCTTGATTTGTCGACGATCAAGTGATCGCCCACCTTACGGGCACGCCAAGGAGGTGGGGCAAGTTATCCTCGAACCTTGTAAATCCTCTTGTTAGCATTTTGCATTTGTGCTTAGCTAGGTTTTATTTCTGCATACTCTGTTTTCTTTGGCTTCCGCTGTGCTACTAATCTTTGAGTCGCAAAAATTTTGATAAGTTGAAAGTTTCGGTGTCTGGTTACATTCACCCCCCCTCTCTAGCCAACCAAGG
>JAGFNQ010003419.1:646260-711029 GCA_024364735.1 Boesenbergia rotunda | reverse complement strand
TGGGTCGAATTTGTCAATAAATTATCGGAGATCAAGGATTACAATTTAAGGAATTTCTCCTACTATATTACTAGTTTAAATAGCACCAACTACTACCAACTTGGTAAATTTCCAACAAATCTTTTACACTTGCGTAATTAGAATGTAGGATCTATAGGAGTATCAATTGCTTTACTTCCTAACATACTTGGTCCTTCAAATATTTTCTTTCATTATGAGATATATCTTCTCCTAAGTAGACACTCTGTGTGCCCGAAAATACTTGATAATGCCTAACCCTTTAATTTGAAGACGTTGATGAGACTATTAGGAGAATATGCACTCTTGATTGAGAAAGATAATAAAACATTGAGCCATATGATGTGTTTTTAATCATACTAAATCAGAGAATTATAGAATTGAATTGACCAAATAACACACCCCATGAGACTAACTCAAAGACAGCTAAGCTGACACGCTAGACCATTCTCTCTTTGAGCAACTAACCCTCGAAGTTACTCTATGTATACTTCTTCCATAAGATCCACGTAAAGAATAGTGTGGAAGGCCTAAGGAAAAGATTATGTAAGTAGTCCTTTTTACCTGTTATATTATTCACCAGTATAATATTATATTCAAGCCATGGTAACATAAGCTAATCACAAATATGTCTTTATAATTACAATAAGAGCCTTAACACTCCCTAGCTTAATGAAATCTTGTAAATATACTGGACCCTTGGACCTCTTATGGGACTAGTTAGCAAGTCTGCTAAGTAGCATCACATTTTAAATTTGGCAAATTATGCGATGATTTAATTGGACTACACCTGTTTCTAACAAAGTGAGAATCTCTATAGGTTTTGTTTCCTAGTTAAATACGATATGTGCATTACAAACTGATTGTTAAAAATACAACTTTATTAGTACTTTAAGAGCATATCCCAACTCTATTGTTGATTGTTTAACTTACATAAGTTCATATGTAGGTGTGCCATGACCCATGACCCTATACTTTGCCTTTGCACTCATGTTTGCTGTAAAAGACTTTACTCCTTGCTTTTGAAGAAGTTAGATTAACTACCGAAAAGATTGATAGGATAGTGTCATCAATCGACCCTATTAAGTTGGATACTGTAAGTTGTTGTCCTTGAACAAATTTCAACAATATAATTTTATATATGGCCTAGCTAGAGTGTTAATGACATATAAGGAATAATTTCTCAGGTACAATTAAAACTAAGGTGTGACCCAAGTTACCTTTCAACAAGCTCTCTAATTGAGAAATAACTTCCCGTTAGTTTTATCTCAAGGATCGTTTGTATGTAGGGAGCAAATCTGAATTTCTCTCATTATCAAAATCGTTTTTCGAATGTTCATCATTCAATTATCATCGAGGAATCCTCCTCAAGTAGTGCATCAGGGTATGCAAGTTGTTAAAAATCCTATAGATTTCTCCCCTTTATTTTGTTTTGTTTTGGTTTGGTTTTATGTTAAAAAGGTGATGCATGACGATGTACAGTCGATAAGCTGTACTTCAAGTTTATCCAGATAATTGATGGATGAGCTCCATTGGCCATTGCAAGGTAGGACAGATCATTATTTGCTTTCTATTCTTATATAATTTGGCATGCCCAATTCGTTAGTGTGTGAAAGAGATTTATAAATTCTGTTATATAGGAAGAGATTGATAATATATCCCTTTCTATTTGATAATTCAGTTGTCTAAGCTTTACCGATTAATTATGAAAGTAGACGGCTTTCCCTTAGTTGCCTATCAGATAAATTTACAGCTTATACACCTTCAGAAAGGATATTTGTCTCATTTAAAATTCAAACTTTGATACTTTTATTTTTCCTCTAAGCATTTTACTGTTGTACTACACTTGTGGGGGGCAAGAATTATTAGATCACATCCCATTCTAAAGTTCCCCCATCTTACCCATACTCTATTCCTAATGAGTAATAAGCTTCAGAACTAAATCTAGAAATTTTGTGTACAAAAATTAAGCAGTGATTAGATTGAATGAAATGAGAACGCATGAGGAAGATAGGAAAAAAAAATAATAAATAAATAAATAAATAACAATAATAATAATAAATAAATAAATGAATAAAAAAATACATATTAATAATAAATAAGAGTTGTTTCTGGTTCTTGTGGTATTGCTGTAGGTTACTGTGATGAGAGGGGAATGCATGGTCGGGAATATATATATAAAAGACGGAAAAAAAAAAGTTGAATAAGGATATGAAAATTGGAAACATATTCAGATTATGACATTAAATACGTTAAAAGATAATACAAGAAGAAAATGCACTTGTAACTGCGAGTACGGAAAAATCTGAAGGTTAAGACGCCACCTTTTAATGGTTTACCGTGGAATTTGGCTTTAGTTTAGAATCCTATTGCGAATAGGTTGATGTGGTAGGATAGTTTCGTTGTTCCGTTGTGGGAAAAGACCTATAATTATCTGTTCGGATCGAAATTCTTGCAGTAAGTTTTTATTGTTACAGATCTGTTATAAGAAAGTAGTTTGCTGTCTTGGTGAGGTTTTACTAGGTTTGTTGTGGTGGACAGGGGTTGATGGGAACTTGATTCTAGAAGGAATTGAGTTTGGTTAATCATATTTAGAATTAGGAGTTTAACCTAATTATGATAATTAGGTTAGAAAGTAACGCGTTGTTATTTAAAATTTACTCAAGTAGGTGGTATGATTAGGATTTATTTTAGTTAATAGTATGTGTAGATCAGCTGTGCCTAGCATATTAGTCTTCAGTTTACTAGACCCAGTAGATGGTCGAAGCTACAAGTTATCAGACTCAGCAGACAGTGGGAGCTCCAGCACCTTAGACTATGCAGCCAGCAACAATTCAGATGATTCGGCCACTGTCTATTCAGACGATGTCACCATCAGTTCCAGAGATGGACCTGGTTTACACCGTCACCAGAGAGAAGACACCACAGGTCGATGGATCAATTCTCCGAGATATTAAAGAGCTATAGGGTATCTACGTGTAGGTCACTGCTTATAACTGAGTAGCTACCGTTAGAGAGATGTTAGACATTTCCTAATATGGTAGATAACGCATTTGACTCGCAATCAGGGTTAAGGTTGGTTGACAGCAATACTTTGATGAGGAAGCTACTTGGGAGCTGAGGATATGATCAGAGCTCGCTATCCTCATCTATTTACTTGAGGTGCTTATGGTTAGTTTTTCATTCCGTATTCATATTATATCTAGGTCGTTGATGTCCCTGGTTGTCGACTAGTAATTGTTGTGATTTGTTAGTGAAATTTGGGGACCAAATTTTTGTTAGTGGGGGAGAATGTTAAATATCGGATTTTAAAAAGGGTTGAAAGGTGAATTTCGGAAATAGGGATCTAGTTGCAATTTTTCAAAACTGTTGGGTTTATTTGCAAAATGCCAAAATCAGTTATAAAACTATTTAAAACCAACCGTGCTCTAACTTCTCCCGAACCCTCTCCCCTCTTCGCCGTTTTCTTCTCCCCGATCCTCTCGAAACCGCCCGACGACGTCGCAGCCCTAGCCCGACGACGCCGTTAAGCCCTAGCGTCGCTGTCCTCCGACTTCTCACTCCCTTCTTCTCTTCTTCTCCGGCGCGCACGAGCAGAACGGCGTCGCTCTCGCGAGGAGCCCTAGGCGACGCCGACAACCAAAGCCGACGCCGAGCATCGCTGCCTTGGTCGTCACCTTCCTCTCGTTTACTGCGGTGCTTCGATTGTGAGCCGTTGCCAGAGCAGTTGTGGTCCATTGGATATTGGAAGAGGAGGTAAGATTAGATTGAATGTTGATTTAGGTTGGATTGAAACAGTGGGATCGTTTCTGTCTTGGGAATTTTTGTTGCAGTTGTTCGTGTTGGTCTTGCGATTTTTCTCGACGTGTGACTTTGTGTAGGATTAATTTGGTTCTGTTGTAGATTGGGTTCTAGGTGTGTACTGCGATCAGATCGCAGGTAGGGTGTTGTAACGATTCTGTTGTGAAGCAAGATTTAGAGCTGATTTCTTGTAATTTCCATATATGGGATTGTAGGTCTTGGAGTAGGTTATGTTTTAGATTAGTGTTCAGTTGGGTTCTTTCACCGTGAGTTTCATGCCGTGAACTGTAAAGTAGGGATGAGATTGATACTGTTTTGGGATTTGGTAATTTGGTCGTATGTTTATGTTCGATCTGTGTTAGGTTGTATAGCTGAACAATAGTACCTTGGTTCGAATTGTCGTGTAATAGAGTTAGGCTATAGATTTGTTTACCTTATGGTTTTCATGTATGGAGGGTAGATTCGAGGTTTTGAGGTTGAAGTCAGAGCTGTTCCTTGGGATTAAGAGGAGACTTAATGCTGTTTAAGAGTTAGTTAAGGGGATATTGTAATTACGATTCATCCTAATTTGGTTTACTTGTAATTTAGATAATTAATTAAATATGTATAAATAGCTAAACTTAGTTCTTGGCACAGGACATTCATTGATTTAAGCTTGGACGTCTGGATAGGGATTTCTCATCGTTTGCGAACTTCTATAATAAAGGCGGGTACTTCTCCTTTGTGCTCTTATAGTTCCTTTACCTTTAAGCATGGCTGTTATGTCTAAGTAGGCTGCTTGACCTTGTTCTTTGTCGTGATTTAAAAAAATCGCCGTTGAGACTTATTCTTCGTTGATCTTTGAGTGTTCTTAAATTCGTATCTGTACAGTCCTCGATTGATTTTCTGTTCTGTAAAGTACCGCTGGTACGCGAGTACTTAGAAGTCCATTAAACACAGATAGGTTTATTTGGCATTAGAAAATACCCTACCTAGTAGTGTAGGTGCATAATCGTTGGATTGCGATTTCTGGATTGGTTGTATTGATGCATCGTATACTCGTTGGATTTTATTGCATCGTTGTTTCTCCGGTTGTTCGTGCATCGTATATCATGCACCATACTTGCACATTGCATACTAACGACTGTTGGCTTACATTTGGTTAAGTCGTCGTTAGTCATATTGTTGCTCGAGTCGCTCAACCACATGATGTCATGGTAGTGGTTAGAGTGCGAGTGTTTGTCCTGTCATGCCAGACAGTGACACCCTCACAGTTGTTTTTAGAGGGATGAGCTGTTGGTGGCTCACCCTCACCGTTGTTTATTTTTGAGGGATATTGTGTGATAACTCCCCCCGATGTACCGTGGGTTCGGAGTGTTGATTTTCAGCATCCTGTCCACTCAACCACGCCTTATGTGGTATTATTATTGTTGTTGTTAGTTATTGATGTTGTTGGAGTGGTACAGTTGTCACAGCCCTACCCACTCGGTCACACAGATGGGATGTGTTGACGGCTGGACTGGCGTCAGGGGTGACACATGTCATTGCATCATGTGCATACGTATTTCTTTTATGCATTTGTTTGTGTTTGATGCACTTATATGAGCTATGATTGTTGCATATGTATGACATGCATGTCTATCTTGATATTATTGTTGTTGAGTTGTCTATACATGCCTAGTGCTTACTCGGATTTTATGCTATGTCGTTTTACTATATGTTATGCATGATTAGGTAAATCTGATGTTTCTTATGGACTGTACCTTTTGATTCTCTACTTCGTTATCTTATCTATGTCATGCTTATTTTCTACTCATATACCCGCAGAGTCCGCCCGGACTCACCACCCCTGCTTCTCTTTTTGTTGTTTCAGATAGCAGGTAGTGGTATTGCTTGGAGCCAGGAGATGATCCAGTTGCCAGTCCCTCAGTCTTTCAGTTTCACCGGGTGATTTTGGTTTGGAGTTGTTTCAGAGTTGAGTTACTTTTCCGTATTGGGTATGGTCGATTTGTTTTCAGTACTCGGAGTTGCATTTTATTTCGTTATTGGGTTTTATTGTGGTCAAAGACTTTTATGTTCTCTTTGGATTGTAGTTCATTTCAGTTTAAGGTGGCTGAGCCACCCGTTATCTTTTAGTTGATATAAAACTGCGTGGTGGTGATTTCTATATATTATTGTGATGCCAGCCGCTTGTGGCTGAGCCATATTGATGAGATATATGTATAATTGCCTCATATTGTCCGCTGTACAGGGGAGATGCTGCCCGATTTTCGAGGAAGCATGTGCCTCTGGGGGCGTGACAGATTTGACCAATTCCGTCGTTATCTTTAGGGTTTTGACATGTACCTCAATATTAGCGATGGATAATTTAAATCCGTCGCTATTCAATTAAATTTTTGTAGTGTTTACCTCTAATATTAATTGGGCTGAGCGAATGGAGAAGATTATTTACCTCCAATATTATTTGGACCAAAGATCTAACAGCTTTTTACCAAAGCGCGTACTCAAAAATTGATATTTACCAAAAGGCATATCATGGTTTTATTGTTACCAAAGAGCGCACTTATTTTAGTGAACTTCCTCTTATACCCCTCCTGTCAACTACTGCCAACCTTTCTCTTTCTCTTTCACTTTTTCAGTAACGAACTCCGAGACATCTGAATATGTTTTTTCAGGTTTTTTATTTTAAAATAATATATTATGGAATCGGATAAAAAACGTAGGTAAAAAATGAAAAAATATTTCAGTTAAAAAACCACATTTAACATGATTTCAAAAATATAAAGAGATTATTTTTTATATTTGATTAATATAAATTAATATATTAAATAATATTTAATATATATATTAATATAAAAATAAAAGGCCTCTAGCTTGAAATCAAAAGACTTCAGCCCAGCGTGGGCCTAAAATCTTTTCATTTCAGGCCTAGTGTGGGCCTGAAATCAAAAGATTTCAGGCCTAGCGTGGGCCTGAAATTAGATGATTCAGGCCTGATGTGGACTTAAATTTTTTTTTCTATTTTAAAAATATATTAATATATAAAAAACCTATCAAAACACGTAATTTCAGATTAAAATGTAGGGTCTAAAGTCACGCTAGGAGGGCCTGAACACATCCTCCTTGAGCCTAAACACAATCTTGAATAAATGTAAGTAAATAAAATAAAATATCAATAGTTCTACTTAGAGTTGAGCTAGGAGATGGTATTTTTGGTGTCCAAACTTCTAATGATTATAAATTATGTTGCAATAAGAGTTTTCTAGGATGAATCAGTGGGTTTCGGTGAAAACTCACTGATAGACCTAGGATACTTGGATTTCTCCATACTTGATATCTCTATTTAGAATTTACTTAGGAGATGTTATTTCTGATGTGCAACCTTAGTATCAATAATTTTCAATTATGTTCTCTAACCATATCAGTTGGCACACAAAGATATATAAATATGACTGTATCTTGGGCACAGTTAAAAGAAACATTTCTTTCAACTGGGCCTGAAGTCAGTTGACTTGAAGCCCTCCATCGGTGAGGGCTTGAAGTGTTAATAACATTTTATGAAGTGTTAATAAATTTTTAATATAAAAATGTTTAATAAAAAAATACTTATATAAAAACACTATCTAATCTTCTTTATAATAAGATTTTATTATTATATAATTATGTATTATATTTTTTATAAAAAAAGTTTTTATAATTTTTTATAACTCACTGATGGAGGGCCTGAAGTCGGATGACTTCATGCCTAAGGGTATTGAAAATTTTTTTATTTTAAAAATATTTTTTTATATTTAATCATTATATATTAAATTATTTATTTATAGGGACTAAAGTTATTTGACTTCAGACTCTCCTAAGATGACTTCAGGCTCTGCGTTTGAATATGAAATTACGTGTTTTGATAGGGTTTTTATATATTAATATATTTATTAAATATTATTTATTATATTAATTTAGATTAATAAAATATAAAAAATTATCTCTTTATATTTTTGAAATCATGTTGAAAGAGATGTTTCTTTTAACTATGCCCAAGATACAGTCATATTTATATATCTTTGTGTGTCAACTGATACAGTTAGAGAACATAACTGAAAATTATTGATGCTAAGTTTGCACATCAGAAATAACATCTCCTAAGTAAATTCTAAATAGAGATATCAAGTATGGAGAAATCCAAGTATCCTAGGTCCATCAATGAGTTTTCACCGAAACCCACTAATTCATCCTAAAAAACTCCTATTGCAACATAATTTATAATCATTAGATGTTTTTACACCAAAAATATCATCTCCTAGCTCAACTCTAACTAGAACTATTGATATTTTATTTAATTTACTTACATTTATCCAAGATTGTGTTCAGGCCCAAGGAGGATGTGTTCAGGCCCTCCTAGCGTGATTTCAGACCCTACGTTTTAATCTGAAATTATGTGTTTTAATAGTTTTTTATATATTAATATATTTTTAAAATAGGAAAAAAATTTGAGTTCACATCGGACCTGAATCATCTAATTTTAGGACCAACGTGGGCCTGAAATCAAAAATTTCAAGCCCATGCTAGGCCTAAAATCTTTTAATTTCAGGTCCACGTTGGGCCTGAAATGAAAAGATTTCAGGCCCAGAGGTCTTTTGTGTTTATATTAATATATATATTAAATATTATTTAATATATTAATTTATATTAATCAAATATAAAAAATAATCTCTGTATATTTTTAAAATCACGTCGGATGACATATTTTTTTAACTAAAATATTTTTTTGATTTTTATCTTACTTTTTTACCCGATTCCATAATATATTATTTTAAAATAAAAAGTTTGAAAAAGCATTTTCAGATGTCTCGAAGTTCGTTACTGAAAAAGAGAAAGAGAAAGGTTGGCAGTAGTTGGCAGGAGAGGTATAAGAGGAAGTTCACTAAAATAAGTACGTTTTTTGGAAACAATGAAACTATGATATGCCTTTTGGTAAATACCAATTCTTGAATACGTTTTTTCGTAAAAAGTCGAAGATCTAAATATCTAGATTATATAAATAAATAAATAAATAAAAAGTATATAACCATGGTGAGTTATTGAATGGTCATTTTACTTAAGCTCTAAAATAAAATACTATAAATAATACAATTAGGATAAAGCTTTGAGTGAGTACAATGGTAGCTTTTTGTTGTGACTTGAACGAGCCCCTTGGACGCCTTTGTTTATCTTTTAAAATGATTTGGATAAGCTTCAACTAGACCCGATCACGGTTCGGAACCGACGGTTCGACGGTTCGGAACCGCCGGTTCGACGGTTCGTGGGAGGTCGACCCTTAACCTTAACCGCCCAATCCGGTTCACGGTTCACGGTTCGGAACCGCCGGTTCACGGTCCGGTTCACGGTTCGCCACGGTTCGGCACGGTTCAAGATTATTATATTAAAAAAATTAAAAATTAAAATAAAAAAAAATTTATTAAAAAAGGGCTTGCACTTATATAAGTTGCCTACGTATCCCCTTAGGGTATAGGGGAATCAAAGCCCACGTAGTTCTTTTACATTTTTACCCTTTTACATTTTTACATTTCTCACTCACTTGCATTTCCACCCGTTCCCGTTGTATTTGTTCCTTCGGTATCAAATTCTTCGGCTTCGTCTTCTGAAAGTTGCAGTCCTTGGATTCGCTTTTCGGCTCTGGTCCAATCATCAAGTAATGCTTGAGCTTCCAATGAGTCGGGAGACATGGTTGATCGTCGTTCATCTAATATGTTGCCGCCGGCACTGAACGTCTGCTCCACAGCAACAGTCGACACTGGAGAAGCTAAAATTTCTTTTACGATCACGGAGAGAACGGGAAAGCTTTGAGCCTTCTGTGACCACCACTTCAAGATGTCGAAGTCTTCGCTATCTGCTTCATTAAAATCAAAACAAGTCGTAAAATAATTCTCAAGTTCCTGTGTGGAACTTGAGGATCCTCGTGGACGTTTCGTCCGTTTTTTTAATAAAAGTTGAGCTTTTGTAAGTTTTAAATTAGTAGTAGTAGGTTGTTGTGTTTCAGAAATATTAGTTTGTGTTCCATATTTAACATAATATTGATTATAAAGATCATATAAATAATTTCTAATATTATATACAATATTAGCTGGATCCGGAGAGGAAGAATCCTTAATAGGAATTAATGCGTCATAATATAAAGTTAACATTTCTTGTAAAACTTCTAATTTAAATCTAGGATCTAAAGCAAATGCAATTAAATAAATTTCAGGAATTAAATAAAAATATTTTTCCCATTTAGTTTTCATAGCTATTATACATAAAGTTAAAGCTTCATCATTTATATGTTCATTTAATATTAATACTATACTACAAAAATTTACTAAAATTAAATGAGCAGTAGGATAATAAACACCAGAAAGTTGTTCAGTTGCATCGTTAAAAACTTTTAAAATTTCACAAATACTACTACAAATATTCCATTGTTGTGAAAATAAATATATATTAGTATTACTATTTTGTGCAAAAAATAAACATAATAAATCTTTATATTGAAAAGAATCTTGTAATAATTGATATGTTGAATTCCAACGTGTTGGAACATCACGTGGAAATTTTTTTGATCGCATTCCATTAGCTTTACAAAATCTACCCCATTGTTTCATCATAGATGGATGAGACCATAAGTATGAAATTGCGGTTCTAATTGGTTGAATATAATTTTGTAAAAGTTTTAATCCATCTTGAACACATAAGTTTAAAATATGGCATACACAACGAATATGAAAAAATAAACCACCAATGACAGGTTGGCAAATAAATTTTAATTCATCTATTGAAGCGGTATTAGAACTAGCATTGTCTAATGATATTGAAAATATTTGATGAGTCAATCCATATTCTTCTAAAACTATATGTAATAATTGTGCAATGTTATGAGTAGTGTGTGATTCATCAAAAACTCTATAAGCTAATAATCTCTTTTGAAGTATCCAAGAGTTATCAATCCAATGGCATGTTATACCCATATAAGAATGAGTTTGCCAATGATCACTCCAAATATCGAAACATAAAGAAACTTTATTATTTAATTTACTAAATTCTTCAATTAAATTTTTTTCCCTTGTTTTACTAATCTTTTAATTGTGCGAGTTAGTGTAGTCCTAGGTACACGTTTAGCAGCAGGATTGTAAAATACGGCAATTCAAAACTTCGAGCCAGAAAATTTTTCGGGATTTTTTCGGATAGAGTCTAGAGTTTTCGGCCCTACGGGAGGAGCCCAAGGGGGGCTTTCAGGTAGACTCTTAAATTACGAATGGATAAATAATTTATCCCTAGAAATTTATTAAGTGGATTATAATAAGATGGAGGATTAAATAGCTAAAACATATACCCTAAGGGTGGTCTTGTGATTAGACTAAAAAATGGTTGGACCAAAATGCAAAAGTCCATTTATTAAAGTTCTTCTCCCCGAGCCCTAGCCGCCCAAAGCCAAAGCAGCCGACACCGACGCCCGACTCCTCCCTTCTTCTCCCTCTCCTTCGCGTGACCTAGCCGCCAGTGAAACCTGACGCCGCAGCGAAAGCCACGCCCGATCGCCCCATCCCACCTCTCTACCGATCAAGCGGCGACATCAAGTTGGGTCGAGAGTTCATCGTCGACCACCTCTCGTTGGCGCAGGTGGAGATTGGGGCTTGATTAAGGTTCACCTTTGATTTCTTGCAAAGAAGGAATTCCTCAGAGCATTAGGGACAGAAAGGGGATCTATGTTTCGTTGGCGCCTCCCTCCTTGTTACGGTGGTCCTCGTCGATTCTTGAACAGGGCAACGCTGGCACATGTGAGGTAAGGGTTCTTCGATTTGCTTGGTTGTGGATTGTCAGCCTTGATAGCTAAACGGGATTGAAGTTAGTTTTAATGGAGAATTGGATTCTTGTGCTTTCTGATCGGTTTTGATACAGGATTTAGATCTTAGATAGTTCTATATTGGATCTGTTTGGGATGAACTTGATGATACGGTGTTTTAGATTTTGGCTCAAGATTTGCTCTTGGGAGTGAGTTATTTTCCCGATTTTGGCTAGATGGATGTTGTGCCATGAATTCTTGGAGTTTGTTGGATTTTTGATCTTGCGAGCAGTCGTGTTTGGATCAGTTGTAGATAACTTCTCGCCATTTGACTTGATAATGTTGTTTCGGTATTTGACCTTGTGAGTGTTGTTTCACTATTACCGTGAGCTACTGATTTGGAGCTCCTATTATGTTCCAAACCATGTCAAGAGTTGGTATTTAAGGGAATTAGTGTTTAGAGGCATGATCATGCGATGCTAATGTTTCTGTGCCGAGAGGCTTGCTGAGTTTGGGGGTTTTCTACTGCTTTTCTCATGTTGTGGGTTGTTGTCTTGTACATTTATGTTCATGTCTAATTCTTTCCTTTCGCCGTGAGGGATCTGGGAGTGTTCCCTTAGTTAGCTCTATTTATGTATGCAGAGTAATGCTGTGTGTATGTCATGGAGTGTGGTTTGGTTTGGAGGAGTGTATGAATTGAACCATAGATTGTTCTTATTTAAAAATCTGTTTTAATGGATTGAAACATTTGAGTCTTTCTTAGATAAGTAATGTCGTCAATTTGGACGAGCTTGTGATTGCCACCTTTAGATTCATTACCTGTACAATTCAAATATGGTTAGTTGAGATTAATACCTTAGAAGATTTGTCAGATTTGGGTAATCATAAGTTCTGATTTGGATCATGATTTCTAATCCATGGGTAATTATGGTTGATCAATTATCTTAGTGAGTTTTTGTCATTAATAACTCTGTTTCCCTATTTGATACCTTAGTGAGCTGCCTTTGCCGTGTGATACCTCTAGGATTGGTTTAGTTCAGAGGTGCGATTATTCTAATGATGATTAATCTAAATAACTCATAGGATTAATGGAGCTGTATTGGGTACATTGAAATTTGATTTGGCTAAATTATGTGACTAGGTGTCTTGCTATGTATCCCTTGGGTTTTGGAGTTGCTAGGTATGAAACTTTGATTTTTATTCGAGATAAACCCTTGGGTTAATTTGAGACTACTCATTTAATTGTGATTAATTAAATGAAATGGGGGCAATTAGGATGTTCCTAATTAATTGGGATAACTTGTTTAGATATAAGCTACATATTATTGTAGTTAAACATATTGCCTTTGATACAGGGCATTGATTGGGCTATCATTGCTGAATATCGGACGGGAGGTTCTTTTCTGATACGAGCATCTCTCTTGGAGGCGGGTACCCTTTGACTTATCTATTTTGATATTGTCATTTTGTTATGCATAGAATGTCATAGATAGCAGTAAGATTCTACGCTATCCCTGGTTATTATGTCTGTTCTGGATATTGTTGTTTATCCCTGTTTATTATGCCAGTTCTGGATACTTGTTGTTTATCCCTGAGTTATCATGTTGTTGGTTTCCTTCGGTCTCAAGTATTGTCATATCTGTATGTATGCTTAGATATCGGGATGTACCTCTTGCACTTGACCTTGAGAGTTCTGTAGTTTCAGGCCAGTATACCTTGTAGGTTACCTATATTTCCTGTTGTAGGATTTCAGACTGAGACCTAGTATACTGAGGACTTAGGAGGGAGGTATGTGTATCTATCATACACCATCCTTGCACTGTTGCATGCCGGCGATCAGCGACTCCCTTGTGGTTGAGCCTAATCGTCTTCCGGTACATGACTTGCACACACGACCACTCATGGGTTAGTGGATACCGTAGATGTGTGCATTTGCCCTGTATTGCTCCGTTCGGCCACTATTTGGAGGGTGAGCGCGGGCGTGGTAGCAGCCAGGGATCCCTTCTCGTACTGAGCCACGAGGAGATGAGAGCGGAGCTCCCTCATTGCTTGGGGTAGAGGGGTGGTCCCTCGCCAGCATCCTGTCCACTCGGTCACTCAGGAGCAGTGATGGCAGGGTGTACAGTTGTCAGAGCCCTACCCGTTCAGACGTCCCTATGACAGGTGTACGATGATTCTGTCTGGTGTCAGGGGTGACCATGTCATTGCACCATGTGCATATTTTGCATCGTGCATTGTTTGCTGCACTTATTTGCTGCACTTGTTTGACATCGCATATACTGGAGACTTGTTATCTGTGTTTATATGCCTATTGGTTTTCCTTTGGTATTTCTTACCCTCTTTCCAGGTTAGATGGATTCAGGTATGTATCTACCTCAGTATGTTCAGTACTAGTCTTTTCCTACTGTTGATTTGAGTCTGTATTAGCTGAACTCTTAGTGTTGGTATAACCTTCTATGCATATCTGTTGGGTATTCGCTGAGCTATGGACTCACCCCGTTGCCATACATGTTTATTTCAGGTTGAGATACTTGGAGTCGCCAGAAGAGCCCAGCAGCCAGTCCCTACCCATCGCGTTGACATGCTTTTGCTTTGTACTTGTAGTACATTTGTTTTATATTTCTGTTAGTGATTTGTATATGTCATAGGAGTGTGTCATGTGCCCTAAGGGGTTTTTGTATTGGTTATTTCGTCGTAAGTCGGACCGGTCCGTAGTCAGGTATGATTTACTTAGTTGTCTTTTGCATTTGTGTCGTGTCTATATATATTTTGAGGCCTGAGGCCAAATATAACTACGTGGTATTGTTATATTGTGGTTTGTATGTGTAAATTGTCCGGCGGACAGGGGAGGTGCTGTCCGATTTTATATTGGAACAGCGGCTCCTGGGTCTCGGGGCGTGACAAGGATTAAGAGATTCTTTACACAAATCTTCAAATGTGCATTTAGCTCCAAAACTAAAAGAAAGATGTTCTACGGAAACAAATTTAGCTAATGATTCTCTTAATTTATTATCTGAATATAAAAATAAACCAGAATCAGTACTACTACCGCTAGAAAATCTAGATAATTGTGTTTGAGAGCGGTCAAGCCCATATTCCGTCGGGTGCTTCGTTTCTACATGTCGTTTCAACGACCCATAGCCGCCGCCGGCTTGGAATTTGTAGGAAGCATTACAATGCTTGCATTTTGCACGCATTTCTCCCGACGGAAGTGTGACCTTCTCAAAATGTTTTGTGAAAATAGACGATTTTAAAGGAGGATTATCCCGAACCTTAGAAGTAATCGCATCAGTACTTCCTTGCGTTTCGGGGATCGGAGGGCGTTGGGGCTGAGCCTTGGTCTCATCATCGGTAGATTGAATTTGAAGGTTGGGATCCTCGTATGCAATTTCTTTTCCCCTCCGAGATCGAGATAATGAAGCTCCGTGACCTCCTTCCATTATCGTCGATGAAGAACGCGGAGAGAAGTTGAGAGTTAGAGAGTTGAGAATGAGAGATTGAGAGAAGAGAAGTTATTTTGTGAGTGAAAATGATGAAATGATCTCCCTATTTATAGAGTTTAGATCATAACGGTCACTAAATCGTAGCCATTGATCAAAAAATGGTCAAATGATCTCATCCGTCTAAAAAAAAAAAATTTAAAAACTGCCCAACGGCACTGAACCGGCGGTTCAGTGCCGTTGGAATCGCCAGTTCACGTGAACCGGCGATTTCACGGTTCCGAGGGCCTGGAACCGGAACCGGCCCGGCATCCTGCCGGGCCGGTTCCGGGCCGGGTCCGGGCTGGACCCGGGCCGGGTCCGGGCTGGACCCGGGCCGGGTCCGGGCTGGACCCGGCCCGGGGTCGGGTCTAGCTTCAACTAGCCGTTTTATTTTATTTCAATTGAATCAAATTTTAGCCAATTGACTAAAACATTGATTAGAGGATCCTCGTTATCATATGTTATATTTAGTTGAATCAAATTCATTCTTATCAATTCAGCATTTGTTAATTGACTAAGTTGGATCAAATCATAAGCTTATCATTTGATTACTCACAATTAAAATTGGTTAGAAACACCTTCATTTGATTCAAATTCAATCCAATCAACTCAAAACTTGTTAGTCCACTCAAATGGATAAGATCCATGGAAACCTCTTATTTTTTAAATTCAAATAGTGATTCAATCAATTATCTAGTCGATTTTCCTCATTTCAGATGATTAAATTCACATTCAATTAACTAATTCAAAATAATATATTCAACTACTTAATCTATTCAACTATTTAATTAAGTAAAATCAATCTTTAGTCTATTGAATGGTGATTGAAACAATACTATTTTATAATTGATTTCACATTTAAGTAAAAAACTACTTAAAAGTCAAGATTATAAGTCACTTATAATCTCTCACATTTAGCATGTCAAAAGGTTCTTTCTCTATCTTCAGTAATCTCCTTATTGCTTAACCAAATTTCTAACCTTAACCTTTCTCTGTCCTTTTTAATCTCTTTATTGCTTAGCCGGAGTTTTTTACCTTCCTGTCTTCCTTTGTCAATATATGTTGAATTTCTCTTTTTATCAAGTATTTGATCAACAATCCATTTGGATTTCTCCTTCTTTCAAGTCCTATTGGACATCCATATTTATTAATATCCTTTAGATTTTCTAATTCATCAAGATCATATTTGTCCTATTTGAACTACCTATTTGAACTTCTCTATCGGTCAACATTTCTGTTTATCAAGAATCTAGTGAGCCTTAACATACTTAGACATTTCCAACCCACAAGAACTAAAATAATTTATCAAATATTTTATACTTATATACTTGATAAATATTTCTATAAACACAGTATTAATGTCAAATAAATAAATTTTTTATTAAACTCATTAAAATATCTTGATCAAATTCTATCACTTAAAGCATGATTACATTTAGGGATGGTTTGGTACAATATATCAAACCCTAAACTTGTATATCTTATACCATACTTAAAAATTCAGTATAAAAAAATTCATACTGATACCATACCGAAATTTTAGTATACCAAATTTTTAATATAGTATAAATTTCATATCATTTATATTAACATTTTGATATCGGTATGATATATATGGTATACTAATGCTAAATCTTATATCGATACTGAAAAATATGATATAGTATAATACTATATCAAAATTTTTGATATACCAAAATATCAATATGATTCGATATATTTTGATACGGTATATGCGGTATATCAAATTTTAATATTTTTCTCTATTGCTAATTGCATCAACAGTTAATATCGATAGTCAAAACTAATGGTCGAAAGGCCTAGACTTTATGTTTGAAGGTTAGGCCAATCTAACTTTTTGTTAAATCATCTAGCAAGGTTAGGTCAACCAAACCTTAATGTATGCTTAACTAAAGACTAGGTAAATTCAATATTTGAATCACCAATAGGCAGCAAATAAATTAGGTTGTCTTAAGATGTTAGTTTGGTTGGCTTAGGCATGGGAATGTAATCATTATGGCTTTGTTTATCCATTGATGAAATAATTTACATCTATCCATTTATTTATCCATCTATTCACTTTTATCTATCGGTCTACTTGTCCATCCTTTAACCAAACAAACACCCTTTGGAAAAAAAAAATAATGAACCAGACAGCAGATAAATTAAACATGAGATGATCGGCCCGATTCCACGGAAATTTCCCACCGATCACCAGGGTAAATCGGGAAGCGCTCGCGTGGCCAATCTAGAAGCCCAGCGGCGCAGGGTTCGCGCCCCATTTGGAGGAAAAATTCCTACAAAATGTGCCGTAGCTGGGGATCGAACCGCGGATGCGTGGGTTAACAACTAGTGACCTTACCGCTGCACCATAGCCCCGGGGGCAACAAACACCCTTTGGAGCTTGGAAGGCAAGTCAAGTTTCATCATGGGATTTGAAGCTCTCTTGGTAACATCTTTCACACCTAAGGTTAGATTTCTATCTATTTGTTAAAGCAGTGAAACTTACAAATTGAACATAAAATCTATGGCAGACAATATAGGTCAATTTATGACAAACATTTATAATAAATGAAGAATTATTGGGCAATTTATTTGTTGTTTTGCACAATGCTTCATCTGTCTTCTACAGAGAACACACAAAAATGTAAAACCAATTCAATTTTAACATTGAAAAAAGGATGAAGAAGAAGGCTATTATAGTAGTAGCTAATTTATACTTCTGTGAACTTCATCAATATTCATCCAAGTAACTGTACAAGGACACATCAGTCCATGATCTATTCCGCGAGAGCAAGCTCTTAAGGAATCCTCTCTTTTTTGTTAAATTTTGCTTGGGTTGTTTACGATTGTTCTGCTCCGCAGAGATGCTTGTTGGAAGTGACTTTTGAGACTCCAGAATATACTGTGATAAAAAAAAAAAGATAAGAAAAAACTTATATGGCAGGTAATCGAGATGAGTTAAAGGAATTTAGGTTTGATTTAGCTTGATTTGTAAAAACTACAAATGTGAACTGAATGGAGAACCCTAATGAAACCACATATTAGCCATAGTTCAGGAATCTGTGCTTTTACCAGAGTCCTCAGTTAAATTAATTTTTCTGAACACTTGATATATGAAAAATAATTGCTTCTAATAAAGTCATCAAAAGCAGAAGGTGCAAAAACAGATTTACCTGCTTGGATGGTTTGGGATTACTTGATTTGTCTGATAGAGTTCTTGCACGTATAAGTGGACTAGAAGCTCGAAGTGGTGAACTTGCTCTTCTTTCTATATTTAAAAGAACTATCCATCATATAGATTTCTGTTTGTACTCGTGCCATTAAATTAGTTGTCAAGTCCCTAGAGAATACCTTGACAGATGATCTTCCCTGTGCGTGGTAAAGGTGGAGTTGAGCATATGCTAGGAGGTGGGGGCAGCATGTTCTCTCTTACTGGAGGAGAAGGCGAAGGAGATCTTAAACGAGCATTTCTGCTAAGGTAAACATTAATCAATGACCAGTCTGGATTCCATTTCAAGAATTCAGCATTACTAACTGAAGAGTGGCATACCTCATCGGAGATAGTCCATGCCTAGCTGCTGAACAAGCACCACGCATAATGTTATTATACGAGTTTTAACTTTTCATCCATATATTATTAGTACAGGATAAGGTTGTAAGGATAATTTTACCAGTTTGGTGACCTTGTATTCTGTTGCTCTCCTTAGAGGGATAGAATCCTTTATATTTTAGGCTAGGTTGTGTGTCAGAATCAGCCGAGGATTCACCTATCAATGAGAGTGCAAATTCAGAATCGTAAGACATTGAATGAAGTTTCATCAAGAAACCAATTGAGAAAAGATGAAGATTGGTAATTTGCCTTGCATAATGTAATGTTTGTGATACTTTGGGGTTCTGATCAAAAGAGATTGCTGAGAAAGGCCTTCTTGGTCAATACACGCTTGGCATGTACGAAGTTCCTGAAATTAGGGAACTGATCAGATGTTGCATCACCAATGAGCATGAGGTACAAAAATAATAATAATAAAAACCATACCTGCTCGACACAGGATATTTCAGACTCTGCTAGAAAGACCTCATCAACCTCTTCATTGAGAAGATTATTTACCTTGTATGATACTGAACCTAAATGATCTACAGCATTAACAATGGCTTCAACAGCATATTCTTTCAGTGCCCTCATCACTCTGCTTAAGACAAAATGATAACTTCTCACAAATGAATCTCATATCCTAACGAAAACATGGCATGAGGTAGGTTCAAACATACCCTTCTTTCCTCTCATTGTTAATGTAAGATAATTCAAAATACTCGGCTGCTGAGTATAACTGTGATCTCATAGTCCTCAGGCCCTGACAAAGAAGCAAAGGTGTTATAACATGTTAAGTATGAAAAACTTACTCCTTCAATTGAGGGAACAAAAGAAATCCCAAAATAGAAATGTTTGTTCAACCTCCTAGTATTTAGCTTGCTCAATTATGTACAAAGTCCTTTGTCTAACATATGATATCAATTATGAAAATCGATACAATAAGAGTGTGACACTTCATCAGACTACTAAAATCTAAAAGGCATTGATCTGTTAAGAAAGGGCCCGATTCATAATATGTATAATCTAACAAGCTCCCTCATAGTCAAGCTAACCCAAGCTTCAAATCAATATGAGAACCAGATAGCATAATCAGAAAGAAGCATAGAATGCCCAGAGAAATTGTCATTATGAATTATGTGGATAACAATTTAACCAAAAATCTTAAGTTTCAAGACATTTATCTGCTCAAAAACGACAAGATATCATCTAACCAAGAAAACCCTGTAATTTTCCCTTGTCTTGCTATTTTGGGAGTTTCCTTGTCTTCCTGTAAATCTTCCCCACACACTCAATATCCTCTTCCAATATGCTCTTAGGAGAATGGAAATATACACAGGCACATGACAAAAATTCCAAAACGTCTCCTTTTAGGTGAAAAAAGATGTCATATCCGACCTACATAAGCAGAACAAGGCCAAAAAAAAAAATCCAAAAAGCAACAATCACATAAATAAAACTGACACTCAAATATCTAGTTATCCACAATAATACTTGTTCTGAAGATCCACTTGAATATAACAAAGTGTTCTGTGATTAGACCTAAATTGGAAGGTGAGAACCAGGAAGCCTCCTAAAAGTGCAACAATTTATGCATTATGCTGCTCCGCCTCTAGACCTACAGAAGGTATAGAAGGAATAGAAGACAACAAAATGGGGAGGAGCACCTTGAGACTATCTGAAAAGTGCAGGCTTTGTTGAACGGGGAGGTCATCAAAGCTCGACGCTTGTTGATGATTGGCGGAAAAGGAAGATCCAGAAGGTGACGGAGGCTCCATAGCTGCAAATAAAGCTTTTGACAGTAAAAAATACCTCGATTTGCCCTCTTCCTGTCACTGCAAACCACATGAAGAAAAACACTCTGGCATTCCCGTCACCATTTGGTTTCCCAGCCTTCAGAAGCAAGCCCAAGAGGAAAACTTGAGGGAGACAAGGAAATTGTGGAGGAAGTACCTTGTCGCGCTGTCACGAACCGAAGACGAGGCCCATGTCTGGTGGCGCTCCACTAGGAACTGGATCAAGGGACCATGGAGATGGTGCAAAGAAGCTGCGATGGCGAGGGTGGTGGATGTGATCCCTTTTTCCAGTGCCGCACTAGGAGGGCGAAGAGTAGAGGATGGTCGCCATCATGATGTCCTGGGTCATCTCCTGTGCGCAGCTGAGAGACAAACGAAGGAGGGCGCTCACTTTGTCTTGTTCATTAAACAAACAAAATTTTATTTTAACCCCGTTTTGTAACTAATCTTTCAGCATACCCTTACTAAGTTCACTATATTACTGTACTACCCTTCCAAAGCCAATTTAAAAAGCCACTTAATCATCCAAAGACTTTATTACATTTTTTTTTTTAAAGAAAAAGGCACCTTTATGATTATGATTATATGAAAGGCATCCTACTTTAAAAAAAAATCCTATTTTTTCAACATTATTTGTAATTGCTTTTGCTCTAATATATACTTAAATTTCTAAATTAATACATACTATTAGTTAAAATTATTTTAATATTGATTAAAATTATTTAAATATTAATTTAAATACTCTATTTGATTAAAATTAGTCAAATGTTATTAGAGCAATACAATTATAAATAGATTAAAACTACTAGAACGTAGGAAATTTAAATCAAAATTATTATAATACAGAGTAGTTAACTAATATTGAATGAAATATCTTTAAACATTTGAAACAACTTTGCTCAAAGCTGCAAATTCATATTAAAATAGATTTCGTTAAATTATTAGAATAATAGTAGATAAAGATATTTTAAGATAAAAATTAAAAGGATATTCTAAATTATAAAAATTGTCATATGAATATCTTTTAAAAATATCAAAAAATGCCTTATTATATTTTAAAGTGATAATCCATTTAAAGTAATTTTAAAAGCAAGCTGTCTATAGAATCTGTCAGAGGTATTTAAAATAATATTAATTAAAATGTTCGGGGGTGATAACTGTGTAAATAATTTTGATTAAATTAATAAAAAATAATTTTAATATAATCATATTATATAAATATATAATAGCTTTAATTAAAGTGAAATAGTAAATATACAAAGGTATTGGAATGAGAGATATTTTTATTGCAAAACATATTACAAAAATACATTCTTTTGACTGAAAAAAAAAGACGCGCCCGATTCAGTTGCATAATTTGAGGTGTCATTTATATTTTTGTCTCTTTTTTTAAATATAGTTTCCTTTTTTTAAATGCGCCTTTTTGATTTTTTTTCTTAATTTATCTATATATTATTATTTATTGACAAATAAAAAAACTGACAAACATGATGCACAACATACTATTAACAGTGAAATATTATGTTTCACTAGAATAATAAAGGATATTTAAAACAGTTAAGAAACCGTCAGATAAGGACACGAAACTATTGCCTATTTGCATGTGTTAAAATTGATGCGTAAATAGTTGGCATATATTGTGACAAGAATCAGTTCAACATTAATTCCAGCGCAAACTGTCGTTCTTGCTGTAGAGATTAATTAAGAACTATTTAAATAACTAACATCTATTTGTAGATGATCACGTCCTAATTTGCATGCTATCTGATCGATCAGTGCGGTATTTTGATGGGTCACTTCTAAAAAAAAGATTTCCATAGAAAAGACATGATAGCCCGACCGGCCATAAAGATGTTCGTAGAGGCAACCACATCGTCGACCTCGAATTCCTCCCGGATCGGATGCTCTGTTCGGATAACTATCCAGATAAAGTCCTGAATCATAACCTCCTCAGGGACATTGAGTGTGAAACTCGGCAAAGCCGATCAGCGTACCACATACCTTGCAGCTCGAGGTTCCCTCGGCCAGTGGATCGTCCGGTGTCCGAGTGTCGTCCGGTGCTAGAGTATGCCACGGCTCAGCGTGCCTCACGTGAGCCGAGCAGCATACCTTTTATATGACAATTGGGTGTTCATTCGATGGTCGATCGACATACTCATTAAGTGTGTTACGGCTCAAAAGTTGTCATTGTCCGCTACAGTACTTACTCTCTGACACCCTGCCAGTAAAGGTAGTAACGGAGTCGGCGCACACCGGCTTGGATCTGACACCACTCGTGTCCAAATCACGGAGATTTAATTGGCACAGTACATTTTCTTACAAGCTCTGACAACCCGTACCATAGCTCCCCCTGTATATGTCAGATAATGCAGCGTCGATCAAAAGAGCCGACAGCTGTCCCTGGTCTTGTCCCCATATGGGACAAAAAAGGCAATAGAGGAGGGACAAGAATTGTCGGTCTCCAGCTATATAAGACCTTCCTTCCCTTACATACAGATATGCTTAGGATTGAATAACTACAATAGTCTTTTGATTAACTTCCTCTTCTTCACCAAATTCTAACCTGACAGTCGGAGGGCCTTGCCGGGAACTCTCCCGGTGGATTGCTAACGGTCATCTTTTTTGCAGGATAGGCTCCTCTCGGTCGAAAGATCTCTTGGTGCCGCTACTGGGGATCATACCATCCATCTCCGTCGTCAAACTGTACTCGTCATCAAGTTGGGATGCACCTCGTTCTCCGACAGGATCATATTTAGCGCTAGAAGGAGGGCAGCCGCCTGATTGGGAGCAGAAGATAGAAGAGACCAACAAAGTGACGGTTACCATCACTCAAGAAGAGTATGAGTTATTAATGACCTCTCGAGCTCAAAAGGCCCCCTAGCTGCCCCTACCTGCTGGCAGCCTCGCGGCCCGGTTCCCTAAGGCCTCAGTTGTGGTCAATTTGGCAAGTCGAGGAAATGTCGTCAGGCCCGAAGGCATATCGATCCCCTTTCCCTCTGCTTTCTTCCGAACTAGAGGAGATGAAGCTCACTCGGGTCCCGCGGAGATGTCCGCATCCAGTGAGACGCACCAGCAACGTCCCAACAAAGGGAAGGGCCCGGCCGACCCCACACCAGCCCTCCCAATACGGCAATACGCAACCCGCTTTCCCTGTAGGTCCTCGAGGATCCGGTCCCTAAGCATCTCCGATTCTTCACCATTCCGGAGTATTCGGGAGCTAGCTATCCTGAAGAACACATTATGAAGTTTGAAAGCGCCGCCCTGCTCCATCAATACCCCGAGGGCGTCAAATGCGGGGTGTTCCTGACAACCTTATCAGGGTCGGCTCAGCGTTGGTTCGATTGGCTCCCGAGCGGGTCTATGTCAAGTTTCGCGGAGCTCAAAAGGTTGTTTATGCAACATTTCGCGAGCAGTCGGAGGCAACATAAGACCAGCCTCAACCTGTTTGCGCTAAAACAGGGTCCGAAGGAATCACTCCGAGTCTACATTAAGAGGTTCAACGGTGTGGCCATGGATGTACCGACTGCAAATCCGGAGGTCCTCATCAGCGCTTTCTCCCAAGGGTTTCAGGAAGGAGATTTCTTCCGTTCACTGATCAGGAAGTCCCCAAAGGACTTCGATAGCTTCTTGGGTAAAGCTATCAAATACATCAACGTGGAGGAAGCCCTAGCTACTCGGAAAAAGAAAACAAGTGTCGGCCTAGCACCTAGCCCCCCACAGAATATCCGCTCACTAGGCGGGCCCATTCGCAGTCCTAGAGGGGCGATTGACCGGGTAGGGATGGAGCGGAGGAATGTACAGCAAGTAGCGCAGAGATGTTTGCCAGCCCGGTGGAAGCCCTATTGCACTTTCCACCAAAGTAACACCCAAAGCACCGAGGACTGCCGACAGGCCTGGAGGGGTCGGGCCCCGACCTCTAGGGGTCGTGGGCGTCAGGTCTCCCCGAGAGGTGGCCAAGGTCAGGGAGGATCCGGGGTCATCCCGACGATGGAAGAGCCCATGCAGGGTATGCCTGTCGTCCGACGCTTATTTCCTCTGGACGGGCTTGTCATGCTTGAAGAGGTAGATGAGGACAAAGTTAATCAACAGAACGACGTTTGAGGAGGGGTCCACGTAATCTTGGGTGGTCCAACCGGAGGAGATTCTAACTGATCCCGAAAAGCCCAAGCACGTCTGTTGGAAATTCATCAGGTAGGAATGAGAATTGCCCAGGCGCAGGGTCCCCAGATCAATTTCGGGTCGCAGGATCTGCGAGGGTTGGAGGTCCCCTATGATGATGCCCTGGACATTAATGTCGTGATCGTCAACTATTAGATCCACTGCACCATCGTGGGCACAAGAAGCTTGGTGAACATATTATACAAAGGAGTCTTTGACCAATTGCAGATCGAGTCCTCGAAGCTGGAGTTAGTAGCTACGCCACTGTTCGGGTTCACTGGGAACGAGGTACAGGCGATTGGACAAATATGGCTGGTCGTGTCCCTCGGTGAAGAACCCCTAAAAAGAACCAGGTGGTCCACCTTCCTAATAGTGGATGCCGCCTCCGCCTACAACACCATCCTAGGGTAACCCACACTCAACGAGTTTTGGGCAATAGTCTCCACTTTTTACCTCAAGATAAAGTTCTCGATCGACAATAAGATCGGGGAAGTTAAAGGGGATCAGAGAATGACGTGTCGATGCTATGTGGACGACATACGGTCGGAAAGTCAGAAGGCAAGGAAGACCCCACCCAGCTGCAATATGGTGTAGGCCTCCCCTTGGGCACACTACAAGAAGATTGTCATATACCCACAGTAAATTTTAGTTACACATATACAAACTGTGGGTATATATAACATATAGCTACAGATATATGAAATTGTCACTATAAGTTATAGGGACGGATATCAATACTGTGGGTATTGGATATCTATACCTACACTTATATTTTGTTATCACTATAATTTTTTTTTTACTGTGGGTATAAGTAGCGTATACCTACACTTATAATTTACTGTTACTATAAGTTATAGGGACAGATATCAATGTTGTGGGTATTGGATATCTATATCTACACTTACATTTTGCTGTCACTATAATTTTTTTGTTACTGTGGGTATAAGTAGAGTATACCTACACTTATAATTTACTGTTATTATAAGTTATAGAGACAGATATCAATGTTGTGGGTATTGAATATCTATACCTACACTTATATTTTGCTGTCACTATAATTTTTTTTACTGTGGGTATAAGTAGCGTATACCTATACTTATAATTTACTGTCACTATAAGTTATAGAGATAGATATCAATGCTGTGGGTATTGGATATATATATCTATATCTACACTTATATTTTGTTGTCACTATAATTATTTTTACTGTGGGTGTAAGTAACGTATACCTACACTTATAATTTACTGTCACTATAATCTTTTTTTATAGATATAAATAATATATACCCACACTCATAATATACCGTCACTATTACCTTTATATGCGTCATATGTGTGGTTTGGTTCTGAGGGTTTGGGTTTGTCCCCAACACCGGCGCCCCCGTCTGCGGCGGTAGGGGAGGGGTTGAGGGTGTGGTCCTGAGTGCCCTCGCAACCATTGATGATCTTCAAGCTATGAATCGAGGTGACAATATTATACTAGTGTACATTTTCTTTTGTTGTTCCTATCCCTTTTTGTTTTTGGAAAGATTTCATCAGAATTGGAAACTTCAAAAGGTTAGAAATATCTATCCCCTATCATAAACTATTTATTATGATAAACTTTATCTAAATGATTATTTAAAAAATTAAAATATCATATTAAACTATTTATTACGCCAAAATAGGGCTTCAGAAATGAATTTTTAAAACGGAAATAAAATTTGTTTTAAATTTTAGAAAATTATAAATAGATTTGCTACGAATTTCTAATCTGTTTTATTTAAAGAAAATAATACGCAAAAAAAATTAAAGAGAATTTAAAATCAATTAAAAATGAAATGTATAAATAATTTTTTTTTAACCAAAATAAATACGGAATAGCAACTAAATTTGATACGAAATTTTATTTATTTATAAATAGGTTTCAAATATTTTAAATAGAAAAATAATCTATTTTTAATTTATATAATTCGAAAAAAATTATTAAGTAATCCATTATTAAATGGAAAAATAATCCATTTTTAAAAGATTATCCATTTTTAATTTATATAATCCATTTTTAATTTATATTTTATCTATTTTTAAATATTTTTTTAATATTTAAAAAAAATATTCAATAATCCATTTTTAATATTTATTCGGTTTCAAATATTTTTAATTTATAAATATATTTTCTTTTACTTTAATAAAACCCTAGCTAATCCCCATTCTAAATCACGGACAGTGGCTAACAGCGAGGGTTCCTCCGCGCGACGACCCGACGATCGCGAGCTTCAGGGACAGCGGCTAAGGTAATCCTCCGATGGCGATGACCTTTTTTCAGACGATCTTCTCCGACGTCCTTTCACTGAAACGACTCAGGTAATCCTCATCTCCTTCTTTAGCGTTCTTCTCTGTTCTTCAATGCGCGACCGCAGTACTGTCCTAATCGAGCGACGGCGGCCGTTCACGCAACCTAATCGCCTTGGTGATTGATGGTATTGATGAATGTTTTGATTCCGACCTCCATATTTTCTTGCGCTAATTTTTCTTTCAGGTTATGCATTCGGTGTTTTTGTGATGAAATTTGTAAAAAAAATTGCGTGATTAGATATTTAGATCGGTTTTCTTATTGTTTTGGAACCCTAATATGTTGCATTCACTTTCTGAAATTTTTACTGTTGTGCAAAGGAGAATTGTGAGGGAAGGCTAAGGAAAAAAAGCTTCTCTAATTCTTACTGAATTATTTCTGAAATTCTTACTGAAATCATTTATGATCAACATGAGAAAGCTTCTGTAGCCCTATTTTGAAAACCTACATAATTAACTTTAGAATCCTCTGTTTCATTGTTACAGATCAACATGAACTCCAAAATTCTTACTGAATTCTCTGTTTCATTCTCTGTTTGATTTGAAAAGCTTCTGTAATTCTTACTAAATTCTTTCTGAAATTCTTACTGAATTCACTTATGATCAACATGCTTCTGTAGCCCTATTTTCAAAACCTATAGAATTCACTTTAAAATCCTTTGTTTCATTGTTACAGATTAACATGAACTCCAAAATTCTTACTGAATTCTCTGTTTGATTTGAATAGCTTCTGTAGTTCTCAAAACCTACAGAATTAACTTTAGAATCCATGTTTGCTTTTGTGTTGCTTCTGTAGTTCTCAAATTTAATATTCTGATTGAATCCATGTTTGCTTTTGTTAGGTTTGTTCAAGTAGTGTCTATTTTTTTTATTCAAGTAGAGAATTTTGCTTCTGTAATTCTCTGTGTTGCTTCTATAGTTCATATGCTAGGTTTGTTCAAATGGCAACTGGAAAGATTCAACCAAAAAACCATACTTGAGATTAAACCAAAGAACCGTACTTGAGAGGCTTAGAACCGGTTTCCTACCTACAGAAGAGAACCATACTTGAGAGGCTTAGAACCGTACTTGAGAGGATAGATTAAACCAAGCAGCTGAAAGAGGCTACGCACCTGAACCTACTGTCATACGACAACTTTAGATCCCCGTAGTTATCACTCTAAACTTCTCACTCGGCCCATATACTGCAGCTTAGGGAATTTCCGTCGGTTCCACCGCTGCAACAGGTCTTTAATGGCATTTACTCTTACGGGGGGTCGAGACGTCGTTATCACTCGCTTTTAGCTTTCGGAGACGTCTAACTCACAATTTCGTACCTTATCTGGTCAAGTACTACTTACTATTTTTTTTATTAGACCATTTTCACTTGAACCTTAAAGTATCTAATGTCTTTTATATTTTGATCATCATATTTTGATTATTCTGGCACTCACCCAATTATAGGGACTAGTTCTCATTACTATTTATTTATTTTCTTCTTTACATATCTTGAATTGTAGCACTCTGATGGATTCTAGAGATTGGATGAGTGATCCAACAAAAAAAACTGAAGAATATATTCGGGGAGTTAATGGGTTTCTTGAATTCGCATTTCAAAATTTAGAAGCGGATGGAAAATATTTTGTCCTTGCAAAAAGTGTGCCAACACTCACCTTCATAATAGAACTAGTGTCTATTTGCATCTAACTGATCCACACCGAGGGTTCCTTCGAGGGTATAGACAGTGGATTTTCCACGGTGAAAGGCCTACTATACCTTCAAATAGATCGTTTGAAGAGCCTAGAGAAATGGAGCATGATATGGAAGGGCTACTTGAAGATGCTTTTGCAATGCATCCTGAGGGTGAGACATCTCAAGCATCTCAAAGCAAACAAGGTTGCACATTTTGGAAGGATGACTTGCTTTCAAAAGTACAAGGACCTGAAAATGAAAAGAGAGGGCGTGTGCGTTGTTTTGGCAAGATTCCACCAGCTAAAAAGTCAAAAATTTCATCATCTACAGAGGCAGATTTGCGTGAAGAAGTTAAGCAGATTAAGGGGTTGTTGACAAATGTGCTAACATTAATACAAAGTTGTTTGCCAGAAGAAGATGTACAAAATATCTTACAACTTGCAGCTGAACAGGTATGTTTGGGAAAGATTTCTTATGCGGTTTTACACCTTCATTCCTTGCATACACTACATTATTTATTCCAATGTAAGCAGAAATGTTAAACATTTCTCCAACAACCAAGTTCTAGCTTTTAGGTCATGAAGTATTTAACATTCAATTATTAATTTTATTCCTTATGCTTTTCTTTATTCTAATAAATATCGCCTTCTAAAATAATTCACTTTTCTTCCATCTTTTCTGTCCACCTTAAACTTCTATGAGATTGCATTTTTAGGATCTAAATTATAATTTATGAATTTTATTATCGTGCATGATTCTTGTTTAGAGGTGACCTCAAAGTCGGCACTCAAGAGACAGAATCTAATCTGACCACTCCATGCCTATATAATTTATCTAATCTGCACACTAAAATGCAAGACAAACAACTTGTGATTTCATAACAAAATATGAATGATGTGAGTATTATTAATAGAATCTACAGTCATTGGCTGCATCAACTCCATGCAGAAAATTCTGAATAATTGGATGGCATGGCTTTTGTGTATAGTTTCTTGCTTCTGATATATAATTATTTCCCAGTGTAACACAAGTATGCAATATTACTACTCATCACTAGCACCTTATTATTGTGAAAGCCTATTTATTGGTATTAATTTGTGACACATACTATTTTATGCTATAACACATATTTAAAATTTGTATATATTTTTTTATAGGTTCCGGATGCTTCAAGTAAACCGAATAATCAAAGCAATTCAAGATCTCAAAGTGTCAATGATGAAGATCATGAATATAGTATGTACTTAATTTTATTAATTTTCATTAAGATTAATGTTAATTTTGTTAAATACATACACTAATATTAATGTTTTATTGTAATTTAATTTATAGGTGATAACTAGAAGTGAAGGTGTTCATCTTTATTAATCGTTGGTGATTCATGCCTATCGTGTTTTAGAATTATATGTTACCGGTTATGGGAGCATAACATACACTTCTACTAGATTTTCTTGATTCCGTTTATTTGTAATATTGATACTTTTAATATAATTGAAGCTTTTTTTAATATGATTGTTATTCTACTATAAATAAATTTAAGTATATAAATTAAATTGTAAATTTTAATTTTTTTGTACTCATAATAAAAAATCATTATATGTTATACCCACAGAAAATTTAAATATATCAAAAGTGTGGCTATAATCTATACCCACAGAAAATTAAAAATCAAATCGCTATAAGCTATACCCACGGAAAAAAGACTTTTGCACTAAAGTATATAGTGATAGAATTATTTCCCTGGGTAATTACTTAGTGATTATTTATGACGGTTTTTAGTTTTGTCACTAAAACCTCTAGTGATACAATGAAATCCGTAGGTATAAGTCGAGATATTTTCTGACGGTAATGAGTATCGTCACTATATGTTATACCGACGGTAAAAAAACCGTCGGTAAGGGCATAGTAAAAAATGACGAAAATGAATGCCCGTGGGTATATGCTTTTGAGGTCTATACCCACGATTTTCATACTTTTACTTATGGTTTTTTACTGTGGGTATATGACAATTTTCTTGTAGTGGCAGAATCGCACGAGGACAGGGAGGAGGCCCAGCTGCTCCCCGATCGGGTTGAAACCAAAGTCAAGATAGCAGCAGGCCTGCCCGATGAGTTAAGGCTACCGCTGATAGACTGCCTGGCACGAAACCAAGACGTGTTCGCTTGGTTGGTAAAAGGCCTCCGTGGGGTCCGACCGGAAGTTGCTGAGCACCACTTGCACATTTATCCAAACACCTGACCCGTTAAAAAGCGCAAGAGGGATTTCAGCACGACACAGAACAAAGTCATCCGAGCGGAGATCGAGAATCTTCTGGAGGTTGGGCATATCAGGGAGGTGCAATTCCTAGCCTGCTAGCTAATGAGATCCTTGTGGCCAAGCCCGATAACAAGTGGCGTGTCTGCATTGATTTCCGCAATTTCAACAGAGCATGCCAAAGGATAATTACCCCTTGTTGAGGATCGATCACATGGTTGACTCGACGACCGACAGCGAACTCATCTCCATGCTAGATGCATACCAAGGCTATCATCAGGTACCACTAACAGTTGCCGATCAGGAAAAAGTCAGTTTTATCACCGCGGATGACATGAATTGCTATACGATCATGCCCTTTGGGCTCAAAAATGCAGGCACCACTTACCAGCGTATGATGAACAAGGTCTTTTGAGCACAAATTGGGTGGAACATTGAGGTCTACGTGGATGACATCTTGATCAAAATTGCCCGAGAAAGGATTTGGTGCAGGATGTGGAGAAAACTTGCTGCACCTTGCGTAGATATGGGCTAAAGTTAAACCTGGCCAAATGCCTCTTTGGAGCACGTAGCGGGAAATTTTTCGGCTACATTGTGACCAAAAGGGGCATCAAGGCCAATCTGAGCAAAGTCAAGATGATACTCGACATGCCCCCACCACGAAGCTTGAGGGAAACATAGAGACTCACTGGAAGGATCACGACTTTGTCTCGATTTATCGCCAGGTCCATCGAGCGGGGGTTACCTTTCTTCAAAACGCTGCGCTGAGCCACTATGTTTCAGTGGAACGCAGACTGTGATAAGGCCTTTGAAGAGTTAAAGACCTACTTGTCGAAGTTACCTGTGTTGGCCCAATCAGAACTTGGGGAGCCTCTATACATCTACTTGGTGACCTCAGCTGAAGTGGTTAGTATGGTGTTGGTGAGGCAAGGAGAGTCTGAACAATAGCCGGTGTACTTTTTTGCACACTTACTAAAGGGTACTGAGTGTCGTTATACGACCCTCGAGAAGTTGACCTTCATTTTGCACTTGGCCGCTCGACGGCTTCGACCTTACTTCTTAGCGCACCCGATCATTGTCTTGACCAATAGTAGATTAGGGCGGGTGTTGGCGAATCCGGAAGCCTCGGAGTGATTAATCAAATGGGCGACTGAGCTGAGTGAGTACGACATACAGTATCAGGCTCGCCCAGCCATTAAAGCACAGGACTTGGCCGACTTTCTCAGTGAAATGTGTGCGGAAGAGGCAGAGGGTGTTTGGCGAGTGTATGTAGATGGGTTGTTGGCTCAGCAAGGGAGTGGTATTGGCACTTTGATGATTTCCTCTAAAGAGGAGCAACTACATTTATCCGTGCGGCTAGAGTATCGAGCCACTAACAATGAAGTGGAATATAAAGCCCTCATCGCCGAACTGCAAGTCGCTAAGCATGTGGGCGCCACTCGGGTAGTGTTGCATTC
Organism: Boesenbergia rotunda; assembly: GCA_024364735.1. Classification (NCBI taxonomy): domain Eukaryota; kingdom Viridiplantae; phylum Streptophyta; class Magnoliopsida; order Zingiberales; family Zingiberaceae; genus Boesenbergia; species Boesenbergia rotunda. The sequence continues at coordinate 678,678 of JAGFNQ010003419.1, read as the reverse complement.
AGATTCACAACTGGCCATTCAGCAGCTTGCGGGTCATTTTGAAGTCAACAGTGACCGACTGTAAACGTATATCGAGGTGTATGAGAAGTTGAAGGTCGGATTTCAAGAGGTCCAGTTGCAGAAGGTCCCCAGGGAAAACAACCTCCGGGCATATGAACTGCAAAATTGGCCAACGCGGTTGGCTCTTGGGTGCTCCCTCAATCGATGGGTCAACAATGTTGGTGATGCATATAGAGAAACAAGCGGAGTTGAAACTCGGGAGCGACTGGAGGGCGCCTCTAGTTGCCTACCTGATGCATGGGGCACTCCCGTCTGACCGGGAGCAGACGAGGCTCTTGAGAAAGCGAGCGGATCAATATTCCCTGGTTGGGGATGTGTTATATAAAAGAGTCTTTGTCCACCCACTGCTCAAGTGTATAGGCAATGAGGATGTCGACTACGTGCTCAAAGAGATACATATGAGAATTTGTGGTAGTCACGCCGGGGGAAGAGTTGTGGCTCGGAAAGCGTTACTCTTAGGTTACTATTGGCCAACCTTGCAGAAGGATGCAGATCGGCTGGTTTCTACTTGCTTGTCGTGCCAAAAGCACCATAACCTTCCTCATCGGCCAGTCGAAATGATGAAGGCTTCGATGGTCTCCTGTCCTTTTGATTAGTGGGGGATGGACATAGTGGGGCTTTTTCCTATAGCTCCTACCTAGAAAAGGTTTTTATTAGTGGTGGTGGATTACTTTTTCAAGTGGATAGAAGCGGAAGCATTAGCACGTATCACCAAGCAGGCGGTGATAAAGTTCTTTTGGCAGAATATACTTTATCGATATGGGATCCCTCACAAGTTGATCTCGGATAATGGGCGACAGTTCCAAGGTAGGAGGATTACAGAGTGATGTTCGACTCATGACATTCAGCAGTGTTTCACCTCCGTTGTATACCCTCAGAGTAATAGGCAGGTCGAGGTTGCCAATCAGGAGATTTTGAGAGGATTGAAGACAAAGTTGGATCATGCGGGTGGAAGTGGGTGGACGAGTTACCCATCATCATGTGGGCCCAATGAGCCACGCCAAGGGAGGGGACAAGCTACATGCCCTTCCAGCTGGTCTATGGGAGCGAGACAGAGGTGTCGATGAAAGTGGGGTGTGAATCCGACCGGCGGAAGGTGTATGATGAAGAAAATGCGGGGAGAAGGTGGCTGGAGCTGGATCTGATTGGGGAAATCTAGGAGAGGGCCACAGTGGGAATGTTCGTCTATCAACAATGGATGAAGCAAAGGTATGACCAAAAGGTCTTGCTAGGGCATTCCAGGTCGGAGACCTCGTGTGGAAGAGGATAAGGCCGACCGGCGATGTCAGCAAACTGGAGCACCAATGGGGAGGGTCCTTGGGGAAATCCAGGAGAGGGCCACAGTGAGAATGTTCGTCTATCAACAATGGATGAAGCAAAAGTATGACCTAAAGGTCTTGCTAGGGCATTCCAGGTCGGGGACCTCGTGTGGAAGAGGATAAGGCCGACCGGCGATGTCAGCAAACTGGAGCACCAATGGGGAGGGTCCTTCAAGGTAACCCAGAAGTTGGCCTCGGGGGCTTACTATTTGAAGGACGAGCGAGGGAAAAAACTGGACAGACCTTGGAGCGCGATTCATCTTCAATCATACCGAGAACCCTAATGAGGGCGTGTAAGTTTGGCTTGTAACTTAGCTCTAGATTGCTTAATAAATTGTCAAGGCTCCTCGCAACGTGCGTAAATGGTCTAGACTCTCGCCTCGCCAGCGAGTTATAAGTGGGCATGCCCCCACGCTACCACTTGGCTCAGTGTCCCCAATCGAACGTGTGGCGGCCCACACTCCTAGGAATCGAACCGACCAGGCATCCAGACTCTCACCTCGCCAGCGAGTTATAAGTGGGCATGCCCCCACACCACCACTTGGCTCGGTGTCCCTGATCGGACGTGTGGTGGCCCACACTCCCGGAATCGGACCGACCAGACGTCTAAACTCTTGCCTTGCAGCGAGTTATAAGTGGGCATGCCTCCCATGCCACCACTTAGCACGGTGCCCCCAATCAAACGCGTGGCGGCCCACGCTCCCTAAAATCGGACCAACCAAGCATCCAAACTCTCGTCTCGCCAGCAAATTAAGTGGGCATGACCCCATGCCACAACTTGACTTGATGCCCCCGATTGGGTGCGTAGCGGCTCACGTGCCCGGGCATCGGCTCGAGCAGGTGCCCAGGCTCGCGTGATCTTGAGGGGACTCGAGGTCGCCTACGCTCTTGACCCTGGCAGGCCAGGGGTCCCTAGGTCGACCAGGTTGGGATAAGACGGATGATAAATCTGGGATCGTTAAGGCACGAAATAGATATCCGAGATAGGGAACAGTTCAAAATACTTAGTGGTAAAATGTACGAGATTACATTGATCATGAGTTATTACAAGATTGGGGGAACCCCCCCCCCCTTTTCAAAAAAAAAAAACCTAGGCCTTCAGTCAAATGGGCGACGGGCCTCCTCCGGTAGTTGTTGGGTTAAGCCCGAGAGCTTCACTGTACTGACTGGGAGATCCGGAGGAGTGTGCCCTCCCTGCTTAAGCTGCTCGAAGGTGTTGGTTAGCAGCAGCTTGAGCAGGGGATTCACCCGAGCAGCGAGCTACTTGCTAAAAGTCGTCGAGTTGATGTACTCCACTCGGTGGGCATTCAGCCGCGCCGACTCGCTCGCTCTATAGGCCCGAAGATCCTCGAGCTCCACTTGAGAAGCCTCCCACTAGGACATTTGAGCGCAGAGTCGGGTAAGCTCCTCAGCCTGGGAGTTCAGTTCCTGGTCCTAGCTTGCTAGTTGAGAGGACAATGACTCCACCAGCTCAGATCGGGCGGCCAGGTCCTTTTCCTTGGCTGATAACTCGGCCTGCAAGGACTCATGGGAGAGAGACAGCTGGAGAAGTTCGCCCTTTTTCTTGTTTGCCTCTTCTTGAGCCCGAGCATAGAAAACCTAGGCCTTTCGTTCAGCATGCTCCAGAGCAGAGATCTGGCTCTGGGCGTGGGCCATAGCCAAGTTCGAGGAGTCCACCTGGGTCTTGGCCATGTCCAATTGGTCCTCTATAGTCGCCAGCCTGCCCTGTAGCGCGATGACTTCCGTCTGGAGGTCGTTCAGGTTGGCCTCGTTCGAGACCAACCGAGCGTGGCGGAGACGGGTCTCTAATTCCTCCACCCAACGCTTAGTTGCAGTCCAAGATTGTGCATGAGCCACCACATCCATGGACAGGCTATGGCACGAGCCCCAGAACTGAACTTAAACGGGGTTAGTAAAATCGGGAGTTGGATAAGCTTAAAAAAAAAGTATACCTGAGTGGCCTCCAAGGCGTTAGCCTTACTGTTGGGGCCCCGGTAGTAGGACTCACGAACCCCCTGCATGTAACGATTCGCAACCGGCCCGTACAGTTGTAGCTCTTGGGACCGGTAGGGAAGGCTCCCGGGCGGCAGCTCTAGGGGTCGGCAAGCAATGGTACCAAGATGTGGAGAGCCGGGGTGGGGGGGGGGGGGGCGACGGGAACCTCCGCGGGGGAGGATGCTGAGTCGAGATGTAGGTGGAAATCCGGCACACTGGAAGAGGGGTCGGGGGGAGAAGAACCACACGGGGCCGCTGCTCGGGTAGACCCCTCTGTATGCGACAAAGAGCCTATAGGGGCCCATTTCTTCTTCATCATCGGACGAGAAGTGGAGGCAACCCCGACTTGGACCTCAGTTGGCAAAGCGGGAGCGGGGCTTGGAGCACGGGCCCGATGGCGCCTCACCGCAAGAGGCTGGTCATCCTCCTCTAAGGGCTCGTCGGTTGGATCAATGGGCTGGCCGGGTATGGGGGGTCGAGTGGAGCGGATCCATGACACGTTTCTCTAGCTCCGCGGACACTCAGCACTCTAGCTCCGCATCATCCAGCCCGAACCCATCTTCCAAGGCGGCAGTGAACATCATGGTGACTGCAAAATAGTAGAAGCTTAGTTAGCTATAAATGTTCAAAAATAGGACGAGGGAGCTTACCGAATGATGCAGGTCGAGGAGTTTGCAATTGGCTTAGGCTAAAGGTGTAGAGGATCTCCTCGTGAAGGAGGTTCACCCCATGAAAGTGCCGACCACCGATCTTCGAGATGGTGAGCTGGTAAGTGGATGAGGAGCGGTAAGATTTTGGAAGAGGAGACGAGGGGGGCAGGTCCTCTATAAAAGCTGTGGGCTAGCTCGGGGCTGGGGTAGTGTTGATATAAAACAACCAATCCTTCCAACCTTTGTTGGAGGATAGGAGCTTTGATAAGAAGGAGGTTTTGGCTCGGGCTTTGAGAAAGAAATCACCCGGCTCTTGTTTTTTAGGATAATAGAAGAAGTGAAAAATCTATGGCCAGAGAGAAATTTTGTAGAGGGCAAAGATGATGACCGGCCCGCAGATGAGGCAAATGGCATTCGGGGCTAGTTGGCAGAGAGGGAATTGGAAATTATCCTATAAACATGGGGTTATGATCCATAATCATGATTCAATTCTCAGGAGTTCAATACATTTCCAAGAAAACCAAAAAATTGGGAGAAAAGCTTAGGCTTCCTCTTAGCCACTCTCGATCTTTCCTTGTCACATGGATTACCCTAGATCACCTTGGGAACACCTCCTCTCATCACCTTGGGGGCCTCGGACAACCCCAAATTGAGATCGCCAACCCTAAGGGGTGGATCCCCTTAAATAGTTCTAGAAATTAGATGCCCAACACGACCCATGCTATTGGACACGAGTGCCAATGTCGGGCTCACAAGTTCTGAATTTGGCAGGACACGGGTCGTGCCATTGGGCACGAGCACCAGTGTCACGTGTGCCGAGTGGAGCATGGGCCACTCGTGTCCCTGGGCATAGACATCTGTGTCCAGCAGTGGAGCTTTTACTTATTGAACTTCAATTCCGATTTTGCTCCAATTCGCATCCATATCAATAAAAATACACGAGAGCAGTATCCAGGAGTAGTAAAATATAGAAATGATGCAAATGGTATGGACTAAATAAAATCTATGAATGCAAAGTAAGTCAAAAAAAAAAAAAATCGTGATGAAAAACCCTATACTCTTCACTCTTATCAAAATCCCTCGAATCTAACCTTTGCTTGTCCTCAAGCAAACTCCAATCTAGAAAACATATAAATCATATCCTCCTAACCTTAGTGAATTCATTTAATTCTATCAAATGATATCATCTTTAAGCGAAGACATTTGATCATTTTCACCAAGCCTACAAGCTAGTCACTTGCATGTGCATGGTTTGTCCTAAGGGTCTCAAATTTATTTTTAGTTAAGTCGTTATTTAACTGTATTCCTAAAGTTTTCGACGTTCGACACTTACCTGTCATACGCGAGGTTCATCTCCTCTTCACAACACAAAGTCTCAAAGACATGCTCGATATTGAGAAAAATGGATAATATTTCCCCAGTAACCTAACTTGGTCTTAAAGGAACATCATATTCTTTCCACCCAAAACAACTATTTTCTATCGCTTTATTGCTTGTCTTTTCTCTTTTTTTTTTATTTTCTTCCTTTCACTCACGAATCTTTTCAAGGAACTTATTGCGTCTTTCTTTTCATTTTCTTTTTACAAGGGATTTTAATTTTTCTAAATGGGCTTATACAAATCAAGCATAGTCCAGTAACTAAAATATTAGAAAGAGAATCATTTATGGTCACTTTGATACTAGTCCAACGAAATGAATCATAACTACTTTGTACTAAATTGACCATTTGAAAACATGCCGTAAGTAATGTGTAATGTTTGACTATCGAATGGTGAAAGTAAATTAACTCAACAACGCGTTATCAAGATTCTACCATAAAATAGGAAAACATATATCAACAAAATTAAGAAAATATGCTCATAATCATCAAAACTCAATCATTTAAATTCAGCTTTCAAAGGACATCAAATACATTTATAGTCCATCACTACTTTCAAAAGACAAAACAAGCATAACCAATTCTTACACAACAATTAGAAACTAAATCTTACTCTAGAAAATGTACGAGAGTAGTAAAATATAGAAATGAAACAAAATGTATGAATAAATATAATTTATACATGTAAAGTTAGTCAAAAATAATGTAAAATCATGATAAAAATCCTATACTCTTCATGATTATTAACGGTCGACAAGGATGACAAAGATCTTAGAGAAAAGGTAGGGGAGGTCATTATCGATCATGCAAAAATTGGAGGTTAATTTTAGGATTTTTTTTTGTTAATTTCGAAATCACATAAAATCTTATATTTCCAAGATAATCACATTCCAGATTATATTTCTCTTTTACTGAGGTGATAAACATACTCCATTAAGGATTAAATAACATAATCTTAATTATATGTCTAAGGTTATAAACAATAACTTTAATCAAATATTCTCTAATACTATTCTTGTGTTACTAATAGTGCCATTTAGTGATGGTAGATGACTTCCATAGGCATAGCTGAATTAGTACTCAAGTAACTACTGAGTTATTTTATTGAATAAAAGTTAATTAAGGTAGGATTCATTCATTTGAGAATTAAATATCCTCCCACTTAAAAGCTTAGACTTCTAGACCGTCCACTGTGAGTGTTTCCCTATTTGTACTGACGGTCGGTGAAAAACTTTCATGTAATCGAGCCGGTTACCCAAGATTAATTGAAAAAACCTCGTTAATTATTATCCTATATCATAATCTACTCACACTCAGCGGCGACATCATTTTTTTTTTTTTTTTTTTTTTGGTTTTGAAAATCTAATACCCTGTTTAGCAGACGATATAAAGGAGCGATTACACGGATTTTAAATTCATTCGCCGATTATATTTCAATCCTTCTTCACGTCTTCATCTCGACCTAACCGCCGCAACATCTCGACGACGGGGTCGCAAACCGGGCATGGCCTAGCCCGCCGCAAGTTAACAGGCTCTCTGCGATCTCATATCCGCAAAGTCAGGGGCGATGCGCGACCTCTCTCGAGGTGGGGCGGCGACTTGGTCGAGTTTCTTCTGACGGCAGAGCTCGAGGACCTTGCGGTGGGAGTGGAGTGCTGGGAGACGACAAAGGTGGGGCTTGCGGCAGGGCAGTACACCGGTACTAGGCGGCCGGACTTGAAGCCGACGCTGTAGAGCTTCTTGGGGCCCATCGGCCCCGTCCGCCACTGCGACGTCCTGTCAGTCTGCCAGTGGACGCAGCGGCGCCCTTCCACGGAGCCCAGACCGGTCGGCTCCTTCCTCTTCTCAGCCTTCTTCGGCGGGGAACGGGTGCTGGGGGCGCGATGAGTTCCGAATCAGGGGAAGGCGAGAAGAACACCGACTAAGATACGACCAATAGCAGGGAGGACCAGTTACATGGGGCGACGTAGGAGCGCTTGCTCCACGCCTTACCAGGGATAGGCGCATACGACCGGAAGGTGGTAACCTGCTTCTCTCCGCTACCGACGGAGTCCTCTGCAAGCCTTCCGGCAACTGTGGCGATGGCCGAGTTGGAGGAAGAGACGGAGTCACACATATTTATGAGGTGAAACTTGTGCAGGTCTTCGTTGGTGGAGGATTTCTCACCGCGGGAAGTCTGACAGCGAGGTTGCAATGTCGCACGTACTTTTATTTATTTTATTTCTGTCGTCTTTCCCTTTCCTTCACTTTTCTTCCCTTCGAAAATATCTTTACAATGAATTTCTTTCTAATCTTGATCCACATCTCCGAATAAACAAGGCATAAATGATACAATTAGGCAGAGATCATTAAGATCGGATCTTTTATCCCAGAGGATTTTTGTCTTGTCTGTCTGACACGTATCGACGATGACCAACGAGTCATCCGATCGACGATCAAATACTATTGATAATTTTTTATCGTCATTCTGAATCAAACAATATCATGTGATAACGGTGAATCAGTCGGAATCATCGTATTATAATCTCGTCAGATTCTACAGTGAATACGACGAGATCATAAATACGACGATACCCTACGGGTTCATCGTATCCTCCAGAGTATAATTTTGTTTGAGAAAGCGGTCGAAAATTGTCGATAGTGTCCGATCGACAATTGAATGATTCATCGACCATCGTCGACGAGTAAGATAGAGAGACATGTGATCCTGTCGCCGAGCGCGATGGAGCCGCAACCGGATGACGGTGTAGAGGCGTGACGTGGACGATGACTGGATGTCCTCGCGCAGAATGGTAGCGGGCGTAGGGTGTCCTCCGAATGGTAGGAATCAGGTGCCGCCGGATGAACCCTCGACCGGATGGAGGTGGACCTGGGGAGGAAGATGACCGTTAGCAACCTAGCCGGGAGACGTCCCGGCAAGGCACTCCGACGGTCAAGTCAGCACTCCGATGAACAAGGAAAGTAATGAAGCACTGAAGACGAGATTTCGCGCGTATATGTATGCGTACCTGCGAATGAGGAGAGGAGTGGCTTATATAGCCGGGGAAAAGGACCAAATCTGACATGTGTCAGGACCTTCTGACAAGGTCAGAGGATATGGTATGGTTAGGTCGATTTGGGTATGACCTGTGTCAGGATCCTCTGACAGGATCAGAGGATGTGGTATGGTTAGGTCGTGTTGAGTATGACCTGTGTCAGGATCCTCTGACAGGGTCAGAGGATATGGTATGGTGATGTTAATTTGTAACCAACATTCTTTGTCGTATACGGTTTGTCTTATGTGAGGTCAAAGACAGGTTTCTGTAAATCAGAGAAAGTCAGTTCACACGAATGGTGATAGCTTATCATCTGCAGCGGGTGCAGGTGTATTCTGTCTTTATCCCCGGGTGATCCCAAGAGAGTGCCCGAGTGGACACAGGGACGGCAAGCCCGGCTGGATATCAAGTCTGGGTGTAAAGGACTGCCGGGCGGATGTACTAGGATACACGAGGCGTGTAAGCCTTAAAGTGGCCGGGCGAGAATACCCGGCTAAACGAGGCGTGTAAGCCTTAATGCGATCGGCCGGGTTTGACCGGCCGGACGAACCGACGTATTTATTCTTACCAGCCGCCCTGAGTCCGACCGGCCGGCGGAGGCCCTGGGCCCGGCTAGGGTGTCAAGCTGGCTACCCGTACAATGACGTGGATCCTGAAGTTGGTCAGGCCGTTTGCCACGATGGCTGTCCGTACGGTGCCAAAGATAGGGCGGGATCAATAGCCTTCCCCTCAAGTCTAGTCAAAGGAGGCGATCAGTCCGACTGACTGGACTACAAGTGTGAACAACCATTCTGCGGCCGAGCGATTTTGCCCTTTTAATATCCGGCCGACTTAACACGATGCTCAACAGCTGGTGTTGAGTATGCCTGCCCTGTCCGGGCGGAAGAAGATTGTTAGTCGAGAGGGGCGTGGGCCGCCACGCACCTGACTCTCCTTTTTAACGAGGCCGTCCGGCTGGACGAAGCATAATGGAGGAGCGTGGACCGCCACGCATCCCCGACTAACCATTGACATGGTGAGGGTATCCGAGCGGATGAAGATTTTGACCGGAGGAACGTGGGCCGCCACGCGTCCTCGTAAATTGTCCTGCGTAGGCAAAACAGTTATTCCCAACTACCAGGAGCGTGGGCCGCCACGCGTCCGTATATTGTGAATGCGTCCGACCGGACGAATATTGTTAGTTGATGAGAGATATGCTGAGTATGTTTGGGCGGGAGAGCGTTTGCCTTGAGTCGCAAGAAAGGTGGAGTGTCATGCGCCCCAGACGATTTCCTCGTGATTGCCCGAGTCAGTCAATTAATGGAGACGCGACATTCTAAGTCGAATGAGGTGATGTGACACGCCCGAGGCGACCGGCGCCTTAACGGCATCACCTCCGCTTTAATGATCTAGGCCACGTGGTGCCCGCTGGTTGGCCGACCGGGATGCGATTTCTCTCCATGATTACGAGCTTTTAATGGCCATTAACGCGCGTAATTCTTTCCGCCACGCGGCAGCTTCCGGCTGGCCGACACGACGACGCGCCCTGTCGCCGATGCAGGCGGCGTCAGCACCCACGGCGCGTCTTTTCGAGGCTGATTCGTGGGGCGCTTCAATGGCATGGATGGGGCGATCTCCGTACACGTGGATCGCCATCGGACGGCCTTCCTTCTTTCAACCTAACTATAAATAGGTCTTCCTTTTCGCCGAAACCCTCATTTGCCTCCCCACTGTTCTTCTTCTAACTTGGTGCTTCTCGCTGCTCGCCGCCGTCCTCGCGTGCTGCTGTCGCCCTCGTCTCCTCCGCCGGTTAACCCTTTCCAACATCCCTTACGGTCAGATTCTCCCTTTTCTTCCCATTCTTTCTGTTCCATGGCTGCCCCTACTTGGTACACCTCTGTCGAGTCTTCCCTTTACGACGAGACTGCCTCCGACCTCCGACTGGCCTACAATATCCCAGAAAATTACCACATTGCCGTTCCTACAAAGGCTGACCGACCACACAAGCCCCCGACTGGTTTCTTTGTGTTTTTCCGGGACCAACATATGTCTGGCCTGCGCTACCCTCTTCATCCCTTTATTGTAGACTTCTGTAACTTTTTCCATGTGCCTATCTTCCAGCTCTCTCCCAACGCTATTCGCATACTGTGCAACATAATAGTTCTTTTTACCCTTTACCGAGTCCCCCTCCGACCGGAGGTTCTTTATTTCTTTTATTACCCGAAGAAACAGGAGGCCGGGAATTTCTTTCTCCAAGCCCGAGCCAAGTTATCCATAGTGGAGAATATTCCTTCCTCGAATAAGGGATGGAAAACCCATTTCTTTTTTATAAGCCCCCCGACCAGCCCCGGGTTCCCGATCGGATGGGTTGAAGACCTGCCCTTTATAGCTCCCTTAAAAAATTTTAAATCCGACCCATTATTTACCCTAGCTGTTTCTCGACTCGGGGGCCTCCGCTTCGACGGCATGAAACTTCTCAATGACGCCGTTTTGTACATATTTGGGCTGAGCCGAGTGCCTGCCGCCCTGCCCGGCACTTTCTGTAAGTCATTTTTTGTTTCGTATTCCTTTTTCCCTAACTCAATATCCTATGTTTTTGCAGCCGAGATGATGTGGGAAGCGGCCCTTGATGAGGCCATGGGCCTGGCAGACGCAGAGTTAAACGCCCGGGCAGCCGAACAACTGCGCCTGCGCCAGGCCGGTCTGCCAGACCAACCCCCGGTTCCAGAGAGCGCGGAGCCCGCCCCTCAGGCTCCTGCCCAACCAGCGGCGACTGGTTCTAGGGAGCCGGTCGGCTTATCCAAATCTTCTGCCCCTGCAAGATCTTCCGGGAAGCAGAAGGTTCAGCCTTCCGTGCAGAAATCCGTGCCTTCCAAGCGGAAGGCCAGTGCTTCTATCCGCATAGAGGAACCGACGGAGGTAGGTCAGTCCTCTTCTGATTCTCCCGACCCGCAGCCTTTGAAGAGGCGCCCGAGGACTTCTGCTTCGGGCTCTCAATCTCAACCTACAGAGGCAACTGCCAGCCCGGCTGAAGCGAGCCGGTCGGCTGGAGCACCGGCTTCGCCTCGCTCGGGAGGACGCCGCTCGCAGCCGTGCGCCTATGGCGTATATCTCCCCTCGCTCGACCCAGCGACCCCCAGTGAGGTCCAGCAGCGCCTTACTCTTTACGGGGAATTGGCGGACTGCTGGGAGCAGGGTATGAGGGAGGGGACTTCCCGACCCCCGATCCGGCTGGCCGACCAATTCTTTCAGGACGCTACGCATGTAAGTCCACTGCTTCGATGCTTAATTAACCTGCTTCCTACTAACACTTTTATTGTAGTTTTGGGCCTCCTGTTCGAGCGTCGCCTATTCCTTGGTCCTCAACGCCAGGGGACGCCGAGCGGCCGAACGGCGGCTCGAGGAATTGGAGCTCCGCCAGTCGCACGACAATCTTCCGGCCGGCGAGGCGGGTACAGCTATTCTCCGCTCGGAGATACTGGACCTTAAAGAAAAACTCCGTTCTGCTGAGGCGTTGCTGACGGAGGAAACCACCCGAGCGGAGGCAGCCGAGCGGGCATATGCCCGATCTTCCTCTCTGCATGCAACCCTTGAGCAGGAGAGGAAGAAGGCTCTGGCCCTGCAGCGCCGTGCCCGCTCGGACCTCGACAAGAAGGCTGTCGAGGCTCAAGCCTTGAAGGCGGAGCTGGACAAAATGATGAAGTCCTCGGAGGAGCTCCAGGCGACCTTGAACGCGAAAGAGCAGGAGCTGGCGACTCGGGAGTCAGACTTGAATGCCAAAGAGAAGGCCTTAGACATTCGGGGAGACGAGCTCCAGTTGTCTGAAGGAATACTGGCCTCTCAAACCGCTGCCCTGGAGGAGAAGGATAGGGAGCTAGCTAACCTCAGGGCGGAAATTGACAGCCTGAAGCTGCATCAAGCAGGCGAGCCCGCTCGGATGGACGCACATCGTCTGGCCTACATTAACTCTACAGAGTTCGGCCAGAAGCTGGGCCAGCGGACATCTGGTATGTTCCAGATGGGGTTAAACAGCGCCGTTCTGCAGCTTCAAGAGAGCGGCTATCTGCCTGCCGACCTTCCCGCCAATGTCGTCCAAGTCAGCCGGGTTAAGGAGCTACTTCCTAAGGACTTCTTCCAGCCTTTTACCTGAAAATTTTCCCTGTACTCCTGAGCCACCGGTTGGGGCTCGCTTTTTTGTAATGCTTCCGAGTCAATTATCAATGAAAGTTTTTTCTTTGATGCATTATTTTGGATAATGACTAAGCAAATGTTGCTCGACTGGCCGGGTGGGGGATATGGATCACTTTAAACCAGACCAGAGAGCCGAAATAAGCGCAGGAAAAATGGTTGCGCAAGGTGACGATTGGTTGATCTGACTGAGGGGTGTGGGTCGCCACACGCCCGGTCGGAGAACTAAACCAAGTTATGAAAAATGGATAAGTTAGCCTGATGATTGGTCCGATTGAGGGGTGTGGGTCGCCACACGCCCGGTCGGAGAACCAACCCAAGTTAGAAAAATGGCTACGTAAAATAGCCGACTGGTCGGTCCGACTAAGGGGTGTGGGTCGCCACACGCGCGGTCGGGGAACCAAGCCAGCCCATAAATATGTAAGGCTTCCCAGGCTTCCGGATGGGCCAATCTTCCACGTGGGCCGCCACGCTTCCGACTGGGAACCAGTCCAGGCTTCCAAGTGGGCTGACGCTTACGGTCAGTCGCCGACTCAGGCTTCCAAAGGGAGCCGACCTTCTGCGTGGGACGCCACGCATCCGACCGGACACCGCTTCAGGCTTCCGGATGGGCCAATCTTCCACGTGGGCCGCCACGCTTCCGACTGGGAACCAGACCAGGCTTCCAAGTGGGCTGACGCTTACGGTCAGTCGCCGACTCAGGCTTCCAAAGGGAGCCGACCTTCTGCGTGGGACGCCACGCATCCGACCGGACACCGCTTCAGGCTTCCGGATGGGCCAATCTTCCACGTGGGCCGCCACGCTTCCGACTGGGAACCAGTCCAGGCTTCCAAGTGGGCTGACGCTTACGGTCAGTCGCCGACTCAGGCTTCCAAAGGGAGCCGACCTTCTGCGTGGGACGCCACGCATCCGACCGGACACCGCTTCAGGCTTCCGGATGGGCCAATCTTCCACGTGGGCCGCCACGCTTCCGACTGGGAACCAGTCCAGGCTTCCAAGTGGGCTGACGCTTACGGTCAGTCGCCGACTCAGGCTTCCAAAGGGAGCCGACCTTCTGCGTGGGACGCCACGCATCCGACCGGACACCGCTTCAGGCTTCCGGATGGGCCAATCTTCCACGTGGGCCGCCACGCTTCCGACTGGGAACCAGACCAGGCTTCCAAGTGGGCTGACGCTTACGGTCAGTCGCCGACTCAGGCTTCCAAAGGGAGCCGACCTTCTGCGTGGGACGCCACGCATCCGACCGGACACCGCTTCAGGCTTCCGGATGGGCCAATCTTCCACGTGGGCCGCCACGCTTCCGACTGGGAACCAGACCAGGCTTCCAAGTGGGCTGACGCTTACGGTCAGTCGCCGACTCAGGCTTCCAAAGGGAGCCGACCTTCTGCGTGGGACGCCACGCATCCGACCGGACACCGCTTCAGGCTTCCGGATGGGCCAATCTTCCACGTGGGCCGCCACGCTTCCGACTGGAACCAGACCAGGCTTCCAAGTGGGCTGACGCTTACGGTCAGTCGCCGACTCAGGCTTCCAAAGGGAGCCGACCTTCTGCGTGGGACGCCACGCATCCGACCGGACACCGCTTCAGGCTTCCGGATGGGCCAATCTTCCACGTGGGCCGCCACGCTTCCGACTGGGAACCAGACCGGGCTTCCAAGTGGGCTGACGCTTACGGTCAGTCGCCGACTCAGGCTTCCAAAGGGAGCCGACCTTCTGCGTGGGACGCCACGCATCCGACCGGACACCGCTTCAGGCTTCCGGATGGTCCAATCTTCCACGTGGGCCGCCACGCTTCCGACTGGGAGCCAGACCAGGCTTCCAAGTGGGCTGACGCTTACGGTCAGTCGCCGACTCAGGCTTCCAAAGGGAGCCGACCTTCTGCGTGGGACGCCACGCATCCGACCGGACACCGCTTCAGGCTTCCGGATGGGCCAATCTTCACGTGGGCCGCCACGCTTCCGACTGGGAACCAGTCCAGGCTTCCAAGTGGGCTGACGCTTACGGTCAGTCGCCGACTCAGGCTTCTGGAGGGTACGACGCGTCAGCTGCGTCCCATCCAGGTATTACTTGCCTTGTGTGGCCGACCGATAATTTCGGTCGGGAGAGCCTTTTATTGCAGATAGAATGCTGCTTTTACAAGATTACATCACTCTAGGGCTCTCTGTACATTTTCAAGTGTAGGGCACTCCACGGTCGGTCAAGCCTTTTGCCGTGTTCATCCTCCAAGTAGTAAGCGCCTGAATGCAATTTCTTTACTACCTTGAAGGGCCCGCCCCACTGTGGTTGTAATTTGTTCACATCACCGACCGGCTTTATACGCTTCCAGACAAGGTCCCCGGCTTGAAACGAGCGCGGCAACACCTTCTGGTCGTATCTTTGTTTCATACGCTGACGGTACGCGAACATCCGGGCGGCCGCTTTTTCCCGGACTTCCTCAACGAGGTCAAGCTCTAAGCGCCTTCTTTCATCATTCCTTCGTCGTAGCTTATCCGTCGATCAGATTCACAACCGACCTCGACTGGCACCACCGCCTCGCTGCCATAGACTAGGTGGAAAGGCGTCTGCCCGGTCGCTTCTCTAGGTGTGGTTCTGTTTGCCCAAAGGATCCCGGGCAGCTGCTCCACCCAGTTTGTTCCTGCATGGTCCAGCTTGGTTTTGAGCCCTCTCAAGATTTCCCGATTGGCGACTTCTGCCTGGCCGTTGCTTTGTGGATACGCCACAGACGTAAAGGCCTGCTGGATGCCGTACTCTGAACACCACTCTTTGATTTTCTTCCCTGAAAATTGCCGACCGTTGTCAGAAACCAACTTGTGGGGGATCCCGTATCTGCATAAAATGTTTTGCCACAAGAACTTCATCACCGCCTGCTCGGTGATCCGGGCCAGCGCCTCTGCTTCCACCCATTTAGAGAAGTAATCCACCGCGACCAACAAGAACTTCTTCTGAGCGGGAGCAAGCGGAAAGGGACCCACGATATCCATGCCCCATTGGTCAAACGGGCAAGAGACCGCAGATGTCTTCATTACTTCGGTCGGCCGGTGTGGCAGGCACTGGTGTTTTTGACATGAGATGCATGTTGCGGCCAGCCGGTCGGCATCCTTCTGCAAAGTTGGCCAATAATACCCAGCCAACAGAGCCTTCCGGGCGGTGGCTCTACCACCCGAATGAGTACTGCATACCCCCATATGTATCTCCCGGAGCACATAATCTGCGTCTTCACTGCCAAGGCATTTGAGTAAGGGCCGGGAGTGAGCCCGTTTATAGAGGACATCTCCGACCATGGTATACTGCACGGCTCTCTTTCTGAGCATCCGAGCCTCCTCCCGGTCGGATGGTACTTCTCCTCTGGTCAAGAATGCAATCAATGGAGTTCTCCAATCGGTTTCCAATTCGATCTCTGCTTGCTGCTCGATTTGCATGACGAATAAGGCATGGCAGGCTGGCCGAGGGACCACCCAAGCTCCGACTGCGCTAGCTAGTTTGGCTAGCTCATCTGCTTTCAAGTTGCTTTCCCGAGGGATCTTCTGTAAGAGTACTTCCCTGAAACCGCCTTCAGCTGTTCATAAGCGTCGATGTACTCTTGCAGCCGGCTGCTGTTGACTTCGAAATTACCGGCCAATTGCTGTATAGCCAGTTGCGAATCTGAGTATAGCCACACCCGAGTGGCGCCGACATGCCGGGCGGCTTGCAGACCGGCTAGAAGTGCTTCATATTCAGCTTCGTTATTAGTCGCCTTGTGTTCTAGCCGCACGGACAGGTGCAGCCGTTCTTCTTCGGGTGAAACCATGAGAACGCCGATTCCACTTCCTTGTCGAGAAGATGCCCCATCAACGTACACCTTCCATACGCCCTCGCTTCATCAGGATGCCATTCCGTGAGGAAATCGGCTAAGCTTGAGCCTTGATAGCCGGTCGGGGTTGATATTGTATGTCATACTCACTCAGCTCAGTTGTCCATTTGACTAACCGTCCTGAGGCATCTGGATTAGTGAGTACCCGTCCCAAGTTACTGTTAGTCAATACAGTAATTGGGTGAGATAAGAAGTATGGTCTGAGTCGCCGGGCGGCTAAAAATAGTATGTAGCCCAATTTTTCGAGTGTCGTATACCGACACTCGGCTCCTTTAAATAAGTGGGCAAAGAAGTACACCGGCCTTTGCTCCGTTTTTCTTGCCGGGCCAACACCATGCTGCCCGAGTCGGAGGAGGCCGCCAAGTATACATATAAACTCTCATTCGGCTCCGGCCGGGATAGTGTCGGTAGCTCAGATAGATAAGCTTTCAGCTCCTCGAATGCCTTGTCACATTCTGCGTCCCACTGAAATTTGGTGGCCCGGCGTAAGGTCTTGAAGAATGGCAGACCCCGCTCGGCTGACCGGGAAATGAACCTTGACAAGGCCGTTATTCGCCCCATCAGCCTTTGAGCTTCTCTGAGATTCCTTGGAGGCGGCATCTCCATGATGGCCTTTACTTTGCCCGGATTCGCTTCGATTCCCCGCTCGGTCACTATATAGCCGAGGAACTTCCCGCTTCGAGCCCCGAATAAACATTTGGCCGGATTAAGCTTCAGGCCGAACCGCCGTAGAGTCTGGCAAGTTTCTTCAACGTCGGGGATTAGTTCTTCTGCCCGGGCAGTCTTGATCAGAATATCGTCGACGTATACTTCGACGTTACGCCCCATCTGTGATCGGAACACCTTGTTCATCATTCTTTGGTAGGTGGCCCCCGCATTCTTGAGGCCGAACGGCATGACGGTGTAGCAGTAGGTGCCGTCAGCCGTGACGAAGCTAACCTTCTCCTGATCATCAGCAGCCAGCGGGACTTGGTGGTATCCCTGGTACGCGTCCAGCATTGATATGAACTCGCTGCCGGCCGTCGAGTCTACCATTTGATCAATTCGCGGGAGCGGGTAGCAATCTTTCGGGCAGGCACGATTAAGGTCCGGAAATCAATGCATACCCGCCACTTGTCGTTGGGTTTGGATACCAGCACCACATTGGCCAGCCAGGCAGGGAACTGGACCTCCCGGATGTGTCCTGCCTCCAATAGTCTTTCAACCTCCGCCCGGATGACTTTATTCTGAGCGGCGCTGTGGTCCCTCTTTCGCTGCTTCACTGGCCGCGCACCCGGGTGCACGTGCAATTGATGCTCTGCTACTTCTGGCCGGACTCCCTTTAAGTCTTTCGCCGACCAGGCAAATACGTCTTGATTCCGAGCGAGGGAGTCAATTAGGGATTGCTTCAGCTCCTCGGAAAGTCCTGCAGCAATTTGTATCTTGGTATCCTCCCGCCCGGGCAAAAGTTGTACCTCTTCTTTGTCCTCCCTTAATTCTGCCCAAGGGGAGGCTTGCACCATGTTGCAGCTGCTACCTGCCCGCCTTGCTTTCTGACCTCCCGACCGGACATCATCAGCGTAGCAGCGCCGGGCCACGGTCTGATTGCCCTTCACCTCGCCGACCCTGTCGCCGACCGGAAACTTCACCTTGAGGTAGTAGGTGGAGACTACCGCTTTGAATTCGTTGAGAGCTGGTCGACCGAGGATGGAGTTGTAGGCAGCTGGCGCATCCACAATCAGAAACGTGGTCCACCGGGTTCTCTTGAGTGGCTCTTCTCCAAGTGAGACGGCTAGCCGTATTTGTCCGATCGGCCGTACTTCGTTCCCCGTAAATCCGAACAGGGGAGTAGCCACCGTCTCCAGCTGCGATAAGTCAATTTGCAGTTGATCGAAAGCTCGTTTATATAAAATGTTTACCGAGCTGCCGGTGTCCACAATGGTGCGGTGGACTTCGTAGTTGGCGATGACAGCCGTGATGACCAGCGGGTCGTCGTGCGGCACCTCCAATCCTTGTAAATCCTGCGGCCCCCAGCTGATTTGGGGCCCTTGAGCTTGAGAGGTGCTGACTCCGACTTGGTGAATTTCCAGTCGGCGCACCTGCGTCTTCCTGGCTCGGTTAGAGTCGCCTCCGGTCGGGCCGCCGGAAATCACATTGACGCCTCCTCGGACGGCGTTCTGGTGATTTGCTTGATCTTCGTCAAGTTCCTCCGCCTCTTCCTGCTCGGGCTGAGGAAACAATTGCCGAGCGGCGGGGGTATCATGCCTTTGTCTTTGTTGGGCTGTGGCTTCCTGACCCCGCCCACGCCCCTGCGGGGTTTGTCGTCCTTGGCCCCTGCCGAGTGGGGTCCGAGCTCTGCCGCCCGCTCGGCAGTCTTCCGTGTTGTGCGTATTGCATTGGTGAAACGCACAATACGGTGCCCATCGGTTGGGCCATCTCCCCTGTGCCACCTGCACTTGCTGGGGTCTCATTCCCGGCCGATCAGCCGGTCGGGGACTGCGAATCGGTCCTCCTGGCGATCTGTTGTGTTGAGGTGCGGGTTGTGGGCTAACTATTACTTCCTTCCTCCGGGCGGCTTGCGCTTCCTCTACGTTGATATACTTAACAGCCTTCCCGAGTAGGCTGTCGAAATCCTTCGGTGGTTTCCTGATCAGGGATCGAAAGAAATCACCCTCTTGGAGCCCTTGTGAGAAGGCGGCGATCAGCACTTCGGGCGTGGTGTTGGGCACCTCGATAGCTACTCCATTGAACCTCTGGATGTAGGCCCGGAGTGATTCTTTCGGACCTTGCTTCAGCGAGAACAAGTTGAGGCTGGTCTTATGATGCCTCCGACTGCTTGCAAAATGTTGCAGGAACAGCCGCTTAACTTCTGCGAAACTCCCGACTGATCCGCTCGGGAGTCCATCAAACCATCGTTGAGCCTGCCCGGAGAGGGTTGTCAGGAAAGCACGGCATTTGACGCCCTCCGGGTATTGGTGCAGCCGGGCGGCGCTCTCGAACTTCATGACGTGTTCCTCGGGGTCGCTGGCCCCCGAATACTCAGGCATGGTGAAGAATCGCAGATGCTTGGGAACGGGGTCCCCAAGAATTTGTGGAGAGAAAGGACTGTGAGTCGGGCGGGCCGCCGCGGGGTCGGCCAACCCCTTCCCTTTATCGGGGCGCGCCTGATGCGCCCGGCTGGACGCTGAAGCTTCGGTCGGGGCCGATTGGGCCTCGTTCCTAAAAAGTGCTTGGGGAAATTTAGGAATGAAGGGGTCAGGCTGAACAGCCATACCTTCCGCATTTCCCCGCATAGAGGGCCCAGGGAGCCGGGCTCCCTGACTACCGGTTGGCGGATGCGATTGTTGTGCCTTCTGTGTCCGGACAGCCATCAGCATTTCGTATTCTTCTGGCGAAAGAGTAACCGTCAGTGGATTGGGGTTTTCCATTCTTCGCTCTCGATCAGGCAGCAAAGCCCTCCTTCTAGCGCCAAATTGATCCTGTCGCCGAGCGCGATGGAGCCGCAACCGGATGACGGTGTAGAGGCGTGACGTGGACGATGACTGGATGTCCTCGCGCAGAATGGTAGCGGGCGTAGGGTGTCCTCCGAATGGTAGGAAGCAGGTGCCGCCGGATGAACCCTCGACCGGATGGAGGTGGACCTGGGGAGGAAGATGACCGTTAGCAACCTAGCCGGGAGACGTCCCGGCAAGGCACTCCGACGGTCAAGTCAGCACTCCGATGAACAAGGAAAGTAATGAAGCACTGAAGACGAGATTTCGCGCGTATATGTATGCGTACCTGCGAATGAGGAGAGGAGTGGCTTATATAGCCGGGGAAAAGGACCAAATCTGACATGTGTCAGGACCTTCTGACAAGGTCAGAGGATATGGTATGGTTAGGTCGATTTGGGTATGACCTGTGTCAGGATCCTCTGACAGGATCAGAGGATGTGGTATGGTTAGGTCGTGTTGAGTATGACCTGTGTCAGGATCCTCTGACAGGGTCAGAGATATGGTATGGTGATGTTATTTGTAACCAACATTCTTTGTCGTATACGGTTTGTCTTATGTGAGGTCAAAGACAGGTTTCTGTAAATCAGAGAAAGTCAGTTCACACGAATGGTGATAGCTTATCATCTGCAGCGGGTGCAGGTGTATTCTGTCTTTATCCCCGGGTGATCCCAAGAGAGTGCCCGAGTGGACACAGGGACGGCAAGCCCGGCTGGATATCAAGTCTGGGTGTAAAGGACTGCCGGGCGGATGTACTAGGATACACGAGGCGTGTAAGCCTTAAAGTGGTCGGCCGGGCGGGAATACCCGACTAAACGAGGCGTGTAAGCCTTAATGCGGTCGGCCGGGTTTGACCGGCCGGACGAACCGACGTATTTATTCTAACCAGCCGCCCTGAGTCCGACCGGCCGGCGGGGGCCCTGGGCCCGGCTAGGGTGTCAAGCTGGCTACCCGTACAATGACGTGGATCCTGAAGTTGGCCAGGCCGTTTGCCACGATGACTGTCCGTACGGTGCCAAAGATAGGGCGGGATCAGCTTCTCTGTTGGGTGTGCCTCCCATCCGATCGTTGCCATCCATTAAAATCGACTAAACAGAGCACAAGCTGAGGCATGCCCAGCAACAACCAGTAGGCATTCCTTTACTCTTTTCTTTGTGCTGTTATCACGAGAGCCCTCTGCGTTAACTATTGTTTTGAAGGTGGAGATGCTGCGTTAACTATTGTTTTGAAGGTGGAGATGCTAAGGGACAGCCGGACAACTCCTTCATCGATCTTTCATTTCAAAAGCTAGTCAAGAGCTTCAAGAACTTATCCAACTACTTTGCATTCGAGGAGGAAGAGGGAGAGGAGGATGACGACGAGGTGGAGATGGAGATTGGGTTCCCGACCGACGTTCAGCATGTTTCTCACATAGGACTGGATGGACTCAGCCGCTCGGACAAGGCCTCCCCGGAGTTGCTCTCCCTCCCTTCTTTTTCACTGAATTGAAGCAGTTCGAGATGGCATTGGCAGCCCAAACTGGAGCTCCTCCGCCACCCGTCGTCGGCTCCCATGGCTCTTGGTTGCATTGAAGATATATGGTGTCGGTGGTGGTGCACTTGTTCTTCTTTTGTTTATTGAGAGCAGCCACGGTCACAATGAATGTTGAAAGTGATGCCGTGTCCAATGCCTTCGCGTTCACATGTCGAATTTCATGTAAAAGAATTTTGTTTTTTTTTTTGTCATAATTTATTATAAAATTGGAATTATGTGATTTATTATAATTCTGTTAATTGCTAAATTAATGAATACTATTTTATGTTTAATTATTTCAATTACTTTGTGGAAATTTTGCCCGGACCATCACTGTCTCCTTTGACTTGGGAATAAACCGGAAGAGTGAGACATCGAGATCGGAGAAGAGGAGCGGAGAAGAGGAAGCGGAGGCGATCTTCTCACTTCTCCTCTCTCTACGCGTTCTGTCGTCGTCGCCCTCTGCTACCAGATTCTGTGGGTTTGGGGTTCGACGCCGGGAGCGGTGGAGGAATTTGGAAATTTAGTAGGGGAGGCGCTCTTTGCGATGGAGGAGGGAGGAGGTAGTGGCAGTGTTGGTGGCGGTGGAGATAGGGATGTTGCCTTCCTCTCCTCCTTCCTCATCTGCTTCTTCCTTGCTGTCGTCTCAGCTCAGGACCGTGAGTTGTAACCCTAACCAATTTTTTTCCATTCCAGTTGGGGTTTTGTTGCGTGATGCTGAAAAATGACTACAACATTACATCGGTTATAGTTTTAGCTAATTCACTTCTTGAGTTGTCGATGTGTAGGATTTGCTTGAATTTTTGGAGTCGGAAGTGTTTTTTGCTGGTTCTGTAGGTATGATCGTTATTTGTAGAATTTGGAGCATGATATAAGTGCTAGGGAGGCGCTAATCAGTGAATGATGCATGCTTTATGAATTAGTTATGTTTATTTTACTTCTAATAAGGATATGATGGTAAGTTAACAACTAGCATATGCATACAGGCGTGCAAGAATTTCACTTATATAGTTATTCACCTATGATGGTAAGTTAACAATTGAATTCTCTAACAGTTTCACATATGCACTTGTTTAGACACCGACATGTTATATGCTGTGAGGTGATCACCATTTTATAGGTGTGAGATCATCTGCTATTATCATATAATAGAAATCTTGTATATACTAGTCATCCCATGAAGTCGATGTCCTCTCTTAGGACATTTTAATAGTATCGTCCCATGCTTTCAGTTTGTCTCATATCTCATTCAAGCAACAATATTATCAGTACCTTTTATTAGAATGTGTTGGTTACACGCAAGATAACAAGATTGTAAATAAATGAATAATATAATTATATTTACAGTGATTTCTTTTGCAATTCAATTTTTTAGGGCATTATCATTAACCAGAGAATGTCTGCATTTTTATTATTGTCTACCCTTTCTTTTCTATAAATATATTATTTGTCTTAACTCTAGAAGT
Source organism: Boesenbergia rotunda (assembly GCA_024364735.1). Lineage (NCBI taxonomy): Eukaryota > Viridiplantae > Streptophyta > Magnoliopsida > Zingiberales > Zingiberaceae > Boesenbergia > Boesenbergia rotunda. Next base: position 655,776 of record JAGFNQ010003419.1, on the reverse strand, counting down.
TGTAGATATACATGCTTTTAATATATTCTTTCTTTCAATAGCATCCTGCCCTGATGGTTGGCATGCCAGTCCCAGTAAGAACAAATGCTTTATGCATATGACTGGATCTCTACCTTGGGTTCAGTCAGAGACAGCCTGCCAGAATTTTAGTGGCTATTTGGCAGCCCTCACTTCAGTTGATGAGTTGAGTTTTGCTCAAAGCTTATGTGCTGGAAGCATTAGTGGATGCTGGGTGGGAGGACGAGGTTATAACTCTTCTCTCGGATTTCGCTGGAAATGGTCTGACAATATTTCAAGATGGAACGAATCTGTTTTCCCTGGCAAACCTTTTCATTTCAATTGTTCAAGTGCTTCGTGCAACAGAATGAGCCCACCTGATCTGTGTACATTGGTACCTAATAGCCATGTGGCTCTTGTTGCTGAAAGCTGCAATACATCACATGATTATATTTGCATGGTTGCTCGAGGTACTACATGACTTTTTAATGATCCTTTGCTTATCAAGTTCCTAAATTTGGCATTATTTTATAAAATTTCTGGTTTATGTCTAAACTATTATGGCAACAATATGTAAGAACTGTTAGTGCACCCACTGGAATCAAGTCTACTATTTCCCCCCTTATTTGCAGTTTCAGCATTTCATCCATTCTGTATTGCTAGTTAGTCAATGGAATTTGTTCCATGGTGCCACTATTTAGCCAAGTGATAATTTTGATTTGCAGCAGAAAACAAATGTTCCCACAAGCTTTGCCATATGGAGTATATGATCGCCCTTGCAGCTGTCAGTGGATTAATCCTTTTCATCACTTTGGTTGTTGTCGTATGGCTGCTAGTATATAGGCGAAGCAAGAAGCGCAGACGGTCTCGCAAAATTTCTAGTCCTTCAACAACTGCATTAGTTCCTCCATTATGGAAAGTATTCACCAGCGAAGAGTTGAGATCAATTACAAAGAACTTTAGTGAAGGAAACAGACTTCTTGGTGATGCCAAAACTGGTGGAACTTATAGTGTTTCTTGCCGGATGGCTCAAGAGTGGCTGTTAAGAGACTCAAGAGATATAGCCTTCAAAGGAAGAAGGAATTCTATTCCGAGATTGGAAGGGTTGCCAAACTTCATCATCCTAATCTAGTTGCTGTAAAGGCTGTTGCTATGATCATGGTGATCGCTATATTATCTATGAATTTGTTGCCAATGGGCCATTGGATCGATGGCTGCACCACATGCCAAGAGGCGGCCGAAGCTTAGATTGGGCCATGAGGATGAGAGTTGCTACAACTCTTGCTCAAGGGATTGCGTAAGTATAGTAGAAAACGAATATCAAGATAAGCATATGCATATAAATTTGTTACCATTGTATTTTTGTTTCTCCATTTGGTGCCTACGTAGTGTTCTCTTAATTTATAAGACAATTCTTTTGTGCAAATGAATTACAAATTATGAAAGATAGTAATTTAAAAATTATTTAGATATCCCCAAAAAAAAAAACAGATGTCAGAAGAAATTAGTTACTATAAGAGTGAGATTTGTCGTAACTCTTGTTAAGTGATTCAGGGGTATAGTCACTGCAATTTTGAATGTGAACCATCAATGGAGCTCATGATTTTTCCAAATGTAAAATGATCTCTTTATTCTATGCAACTTGGATTCAAGTATGAATATTCAACATAGGGTGTGAATCTATATCTGACACTGATTTAGGTATGAATATCCACATGGATGTAGATCTATGTGTTTGACATGATTGTTTCACCAAATCAAAATGGAAGTATTGAGTGTCAACTTGAAGTATTAGTGTCTAACATGACTGCAGCAGGAGGAAATGAAGCTGCTAAGTATCAGTGTCTTTAATTCCCCAATGTTTGATATATTGAACTACCATGATAGGAAGAACTCTTTAGTCCTTTTCCTTGGTTTGCCACAAATATCTTTATTTAAATTATAGAGTTTTTCTACAGAATTCGACATCTATTCTTCTTAATTAGGCTTATTCACTTCTGATTCTAGTTATGGCTACAGGATGTGGTGAAGGTGTGAAAGCCCAGTTAGGATTAAGGATATGATCGATCAACGTCTGACATGTCCAATGGCTATAGGATATAGCATGATAAGATCCACCTAACTAGACTTGTCGTTGTTAACTATTAATTATATTGTCGTACATTAGTGCTAAATGGCTGCTAAAATGCTTGCTGTTGTCTTCAAATCATGGCTTGTTGATGATGCTGTGTTGAACTCAGTTCATACTCATGCTAACTGATTTTCACAAACTCAGATTCCTGCATGACAAGGTGAAGCCCCAAGTTGTACACCGCGATATACGTGCAAGCAATGTCCTTCTCGACGAAGAGTTTGGATCTCATCTGATGGGTGTAGGCCTTTCCAAGTTTGTGCCATGGGAAGTTATGCATGAAAGGACAAAGACAGCGGGAACCTATGGATATCTTGCTCCAGAGTTCATGTACCGAAACGAATTGACAACGAAAAGTGATGTCTATAGTTTCGGTGTGCTGCTGCTGGAAATCATCAGCGGCCGACGGCCAAGCCAGGCTGTCGAATCCGTGGGCTGGCAGACGATATTTGAGTGGGCGACCCCGCTAGTTCAGTCCCACAGATATGTTGAACTCCTCGACCCTTTCATATCCGACATCCCAGAGGTCGGGGTGATACAAAAGGCTGTGGATCTGTACTCATGCACCCAACTCGTCCCATCAGTTCGGCCAAGGATGTCGCATGTCGTGCATCAACTGCAGCAGTTGGGTCTGAGAGCACTCTCCGAGCAGCCAAGAAGCGGTACAAGCACCAGCGCAACATCGCCAATGTTGCCGTTGGAGGTGGAGTATCCTCGCTGAAGTTAATTTAAATACTGTTTGCAATTTACTATGGCTCTCATTGCTTAAAGCTGCCTTAGAAGTTAATGGCGTGTCACTATAGCCGAGGATAATTTACTTATATAGTGGTTATAACTTAAGACTTGTCGAGAACAAGCTTCTTTAGAAGTTACTCTTGTATTGCAGTGCTCCAAGTTTGATAGTAGAATCTTATGCTGTTTGTATTATCTTTTCGTTAATTGTGATGTTTATAATAATCTAGACTTTGCTCGATTACTTTTAAATGGAAACGGTAGTGAATTGGAAGACAGTTTATGCACAACCTCGAGAATATTAGCCAATTACAGTTAAATACGTGGCAATTTGCGTTTACATTTATCGTTACGCAATCCGATCTTACCAATTTCTTACCCGCACGCTCGTCGCTCTTTATCGGGGACTACCAATGGGCCCGACGAGTAGGTGGACAACAGAATAGATTCGACTTGTGTTGTGTAATTTTTTTGTTTCGTACCCTTGCTTCGATTGGCCAATAGGTGGGCCCAAAGTATCAGTCCTTTGTCGGGTACATAATTTTGAATGTTTTCGGGGTGGTTTATTTAAAAAAAAATATGCGAAACAAAATTGTAAGGAAGGTGAGCCTCCCGTCAAATTGGGAGGAGGAGAGGAGAGGAGAGACGTCGTGAGACTTATCGCATCAGGTGGGATCGCTTCCACCGATTTCTCGCGAGTCCGATTCTCTCTCGGCCGCCGGCGATCCGAGTCGGCTCGCGGAAAGAGTGCAGGAGTATTCTTCGAGATACAACGCCGGAGCTGCCGGAAAAGGTGAGGAAAGGTTAAGAGTCGGCCGCGTTGATCTTTGGATCATATGGACGGGCACAGCGTCGGGGGCGGGTCGATTAGGAGGAGCGTGTCGGGGACCGGCTCCCTGGGAAGGAAGAAGACTACGGAGAACGGCTCGGATTCTGGACGGCGGAGTTCTGTATCTCGACCACCGTGCGTTTCTTGTTCCCTCATTTAGATCTGGATTTCTTCTCGATCGATTCTCTTTTTTTCAGTTGATTTCATCTTCTATTAGCTTACGGCGGACGTTTTCGATGGATTTCGTCTTCTACTTTTGTTTGTGCCTGATGATGTTGAATTCTTTTCATGATCTGGGACTATATGATTATTGCCTTGGAGAAAAAAAAAATCTTTCATAGCAGACACTGTTGTAATTCGTTATTTTGTCAACTTGATGTTAAATGACTAAAACGAGTTTCTTTTGTCCGTGCATGGAACCCTTGAAGTTTCAAGTTTTTACGTCGGTTTCATCTTCAAATAACTAGGGATAATGAAAATATAGTTCCTTTAATTTTCATTCACTCATTCTTTCACTTTTTCATCCATCAATTTCCCATCTTTCGCCCACATGTTTTAATCGATAGATGAAATCAGTAAAACAGTAAACAAAGCATAAATGGTGAGATACTGGTTATTGAAATTGCAACTCCCAAGTGAAAGAGTATTATGATATAATTTACCAAGAGCAAACATATTCTTGCCAACCTTTGAATTAAAGTAGAGAAATAGTTTACAGGACGGTGCGTCTAGGCCTAAAATATGTTTCCGTCATAGGGAAGTTTCTCATTGGATATATTAAAGATGAACTGAATGATTATAAATATACACGAAAAGCTTAGATATAATCATGGAAAGCTAATGGGACACTTCTGAGGGAGTTCTACTTAAGAAATCCTAGAATCACATCCACATAATTTCCTAGAGCCGACCAAAGCAAATGTTTTTCCCAGTATTGTATTGATTCAGTAGCTCATGTAACTGATGAATTGACCCATAGATAATTTATAGAGGATAGAAGGCATACTAAGGTTGGTGCAATTCACAACCAAACAAAGGGTGCAAACATGTGCAGTAAATATAATATAATCCTCATATGCTGGATCACTATAACAGCAAACAACTGTACAAGTGGTATCTTGAACTATATGTCATAGTGGCATTTGTTTTCATTTAGTTTCTTCATGAAACATCAATCCCTTGAGTTTAACCAGAAGTAATAAGAATGTGTCAATTATCCATTCTTCTATCTCAATGAGCCAGTGCCGGCCAAAATTAGAGGAGGTATCCAGTAGTCCAGTTTCAATGCATTTGAGGTAGCTTAACTAAAGGGGCTTGATCATTGGAGGTAATGTCTCAACCAATTGCTATTACCTGATAACCTGTCGCAGTAGGTATAACACAGTGTTGGAACAGTTCATTATTCCTATTGCCAAGACTGTAGTGAGCTACCTATTTATCCTTCCAAAAAGGAATTATCATACCATCTCCCAATTACATTGGCAAATAGTGTTCACCTGCCTCACGCGGCTAGGCTGTTATTGATGATCCATGGCAAATCGTGCTCCAAGTTTGGATCATCTAGAACAACTAACCTTTTTTCCTTTACTCTAAAGGTGAAACCATAGTGCACGAAATAAACAAGATTTATTTTCCATTATACCCATTATAGTAAAGTTTGTTACAAAATATTTCATATTGCAAAGCATTTCCTCTATCTTAAATATCAAAATAACTTCTGAGATATTTACATAAAAATGTGCATTGTACTTTTTAGATCTTTCTATTAGTGGATAGGTTTACTAACCGTGTATATTATCTCTACATAATTTTGATATAAAATACCCTCCTACCTTGTTTTGAAATTCGAACCTGATGACAGAACTATGAGTGGAGAAAGAACAGTCAAGAGATTACGTTTGTCCAAGGCTTTGACTATCCCTGAAAGTACAACTGTCTATGAAGCTTGTCGCAGGATGGCTGTACGAAGGGTTGATGCTGTCTTGTTGACAGATTCAAATGCACTTTTGTGTGGAATTCTTACAGACAAGGTCCATCCATTGTCAGCATGAGTTTTAAAAACCAAGGGAATATATCAGAGTTCATAATATTACTTTTTTTTTATTTTGTTTTCTTTGTTAAAGGATATCACCACAAGAGTCATTGCCAAGGAGTTAAAACTTGATGAAACTCCGGTGTCAAAAGTTATGACCAGAAATCCAATGTTTGTTCTTTCTGACACACTTGCTGTGGAAGCATTACAGAAGATGGTACAAGGTATGTGATCCTCAAATTTTGATTGGCACCTCTGAGGTTATATGTTAACATTGTATTTACACTTTGACCTTTCTACTTATAGGAAAGTTCAGGCATTTGCCAGTTGTAGAAAAAGGTGAAGTCATTGCTTTGCTTGACATTGCAAAATGTCTATACGATGCAATAGCCCGAATGGAAAGGGCAGCTGAAAAGGGAAAGGCCATTGCGGCTGCAGTTGAAGGGGTAGAAAAACATTGGGGGACTTCTGTTTCTGGTGCGCACTTTCTATTTCTTGTAGCAATTGGATATTTGTCTCATTATAGCTGGTCTCAAATAAAGTATTCTTGTTCATATTGTCATTTCTCAAGAAAAAAATATAGATATGTTTATCAGTATCTTTAATCTGTTCTATTAGGTCCCAATACATTTATTGAAACTCTTCGAGAGCGGATGTTTAAGCCATCTTTGTCAACCATCATTCAAGAGAATTCAAAGTAGGTAATATTCTTTTTCAAAATTTACATTCTTATAAGGAAATGAGATTCATTTGCAAGTAGCCAAGGAAGCAGATGAAATGTTGTCAATTAGCTGATGCTAGAATCTTTTTCTAGGATTGTTACCATCTCACCTACTGATTCAGTGTTAACTGCAACCCAGAAGATGCTTGACTTCAAAATAAGTTCAGCAGTTGTGACAATTGAAAATAAACCCCAGGGAATTCTGACGTATGCTGTTTATCAATTTAACTTTTTTTGTTACGTTGTGTTTTTTATTTTTTATTTCTGAATTTGTTTTCTTTCTTTCTTTTTATCAGTTCAAGAGACATTTTAATGCGCTTAGTTGCCCAGAACCTTTCACCAGAATCCACCCCTGTAGAAAAGGTATCTCATTGGTCACATGTTTTTTCTTATTTTTAGTTTTCATATGTTTCAATTGCCTGTGATCTTTTATTTATTTATTTATTTTTGTTGGCTATGTTGTTCTCTCTCTGTCCTCTAGTTTTCCATTTGTAGTATTCTTTTTTCCTAAAATATGTTTAATGCATGTCCAAATTTTTCATAATACCTTGTACTTTTTTTTGCGACTCGCGAATGCTACAAATGCCCGTAAAGAATAGATGATAAAATAATTTTATTGAACTGATCAAGCTTTGACTTTTTGAATTGTTTGTTACTTCAGATTATTTAAGGGAACCTAATTCTAATTGTTTTGCATTTACCTTTCTTTGGTTTAACCTGTTCTTTCTTATTCTTCATCACCACAACGAGGAAATCTGTTGAAGATAAATTTAACCAATTTTCTAATCTTTACATTCAGGTCATGACTCCAAATCCTGAATGTGCAAAAGTTGACACAGCAATCCTTGATGCTCTTCATATCATGCATGATGGGAAATTTTTGCATTTACCTGTTGTCGATAAAGGTATAATTACCCATAAGAAAATCAAATGTTGTTGTCTACTCTTGATTTTGACTGCTATAGTTTGTCTTGTTGAGCAGACGGGAATATTGTTCAGTTCTTGATGTTATTCATATTGCCCATGCTGCAATAGCCACTGTAAGTTGTTTATAAACTTTTTTGAGATATCCTTTTTAGTCGTGTTTATATTTGTTATGATATCCTATTTAGTCGTGTTTATTTTTCTTAGATTTTACTACATGCTGAGCTTTACTAAATAATCGGAAGTGAGATATCACTATCTAGTATCTACTTAAATGCCAAGCTCCATTGGCCCTCTCCTGTCCTCTTTTTTGGTCCATGAATAGATCATGGTTATCTATGGTCATGGATTGTAGTAGTGGGCTTTTACATTGCCTGGAAAAGGTCAAGTTCAATCCTTTTCCCTGATATTAATATTTTACCGTGGACTCACTGATTTAAACAAACAAATTTAGTTACATGATTAGAATTTCATAGGTCAAATTGTATCGATCAAACCTGTTTATTGTACATTACTGGATATCATTTAATATTTATCGAAGTCTGTTTAAACCAGCTCAAATAATCAAATTCGGTTTATTATAGAACTCATTGATTAAATAGACTACCATCAGCATATGTCTTTATTAAATTTTACTGAAAAATGTTTTGGGTGGTATTCAAGTTTCAACTAGCCATGATTCTCAGAAATATCTCATGCGATCTGAGCATGTTGCTTCTTAAATGTGTTTGATTAATGCTTCAACGTCTCACCGTCCTATTATCATCTCTTGTCTAAATATATTGATATTTTCAACTAGTTACTTAGCTGATTCATCTAGATATATCAAATTGGTCCACTAGTTGCATGAATGATGGATTTAAATCTTTTGGACGGCTAATTATAGATTACAGATTTAACGAAAGCAAATGCATATTAATTTTAGTTCTTTAGCCTATGGATGAGTAGCAGTCTTATAGCCTGGCTGAACGGTTGAAAATGTTCTTTAGTTACCCAGGTGCTTATGGAGGATTCCCACTTTCTTCATTTTGTTGCCTATCATCCAAACTTCTGCTAATGTGATTTCCATTATTTAGTTTTCTTTTGTTTTAATCCTGTGTAGGCTGGAAACACAGGTGCAGCGAATGAAACCACAAGTGCCATGATGCAGAAATTCTGGGATTCTGCTTTGTCTCTTGGACCTTTGGATGAAGATGATTCTCGAAGGTATTCATATTTCCATCCATATTATTTGACCCATTCATTGTCTTTGTCATCATAACTTATACCTTGCCTGTATTTTAGTGAAGGATCTCTAAAATTTACATCAGAAACCGAAGATGCAGTTAGATCATCTGCTTTCTACCCACCTTCAAGCTTGTCAACGACCTTTGGCTTTAAGCTACAAGATAAACAGGGAAGAATGCATAGGTTTAACTGTGGTAAGCACTTTGATCAAAATTAAAGAAACAGTTTGACTCTGGACAAATTTATCCGGAACTTGTTGCTTACTGCAGAAACACAAAGCTTGACGGATCTTATAGCTTGCATACTCCAGAGGGTTGGTGGCGATATTGATAAAAACCATCTACCACAGATACTGGTACCATTTAGGATTCTTTTCTCCTTAACTAATTGTAGCAATCAAGCATATTGGTCAATAAGAATCTTTTCCTTGATCTATCTAGTATGAAGATGAGGACCACGACCTAGTTATTCTTGCATCGGAGAGCGACCTTGCGGCAGCAGTGGACCATGCTAGACAAGCTGGTTGGAAGGTAAAATCATGCTGTTTGAGGTGCCTGATCCACTACTTGAATACACCTATTTTGGTATTAATGAGGACCTATGCTTCCATCCAATACAATACACTTGAAATTTCAAATATACCCTAAACCTTGCCATTGTGTTTCTCCAGACCATTCCCCCCTTATCATTTTTGAACAAACAGGTTAGGTTCTCATCGTGAGCTCCATTTATCTTGCAGAGTTTGAGGTTGCATTTGGATTACGCTGGCATCGGCCAGAGGAAGAAAGGTCGTGGTGGATCAGGCTCTGGGAATCTGGAGTACGCACAGAAGGATGCATGGGCAAGCGCATACAGCACGGTGGCTGCAGGAGCAGCACTAATTGCAGGCATCGGAGTCATGGCCTACTTGAAGAGGTCAGCAT
>JAGFNQ010003419.1:581728-646235 GCA_024364735.1 Boesenbergia rotunda | reverse complement strand
GGGAGGGAGTCCTGGTAACTCTTCAGGAAACACCTCAGGATAGTCACAGACTACCCTCACTTCTTCTCTCTCCAATCCTTCTCTTTGACTTGCATCTACTATATGAGCTAGAAAACCAGAGCACCCCTTCTCTAACATTCTCTGAGCTTGTAAGGTAGGTAGGAACCTATTTATCTTTCTCCTTGGGTCTCCAATAAACTCAAATGAAGGTTCTGCTTCTGGTGTGAACTTGACCTTTTTTCTTGCGGCAGTCTATAGAAGCATTATACTTGCTCAAGAAGTCCATTCCTAAAATGACATCGTAATCCTTCATCTCCAGGACTAACAACTCACTGTAGAGCTCTTGGTTGGAAATCTAGATTGATACTGCCCTTAGCCTCTCAGTAGAGGCCATTACTTCCCCTAACGGTAAGGTTGTTAAGAACTTCATCGTTCAACCTTTCTGGTGGCCTTTATACTGTTTAAGTAGTGCTCAGTGATCAAAGCACTACTTATTAGTTCTTCGGGGGTTTGCAGCCTCTTAACACCGCTAGCCCCCTTCAACGCTATCTCAGGCCTTAACATCTTGAGCATTAGCCTAACTATCTCTTTTTCTGTGCTAACTCGCTCTGGGCACAGATGAGCTAACCGCTTAAACATCTTCACTGCTTCATCCATGGATAGTTCTCCTTGTCTGAACTCCGTGAATTCATCATAATGCTTGTTGGTTACTTGCATGTGAAAGTATTCTTCGAAGAACTCAGTCTCGAAGTCGGCCCATGTCATCTGGCTGATATTTCTCTTGGCCTTGACTCTCTTCCACTATATTCTAGCATCTCCCGTAAGGCAGAAAGATGCACACTTTATCTTCTCTACCTCATGCCAGTCCAGTAGCCCTACTATTCTTTCCAACGTTTTGAACCATGCTTAAGCATCCCATGGTTTGCTTGTGCCTGGGAAGTTCCCTGGCTTCAGTTTCTCCTACTGAATGAGGTACGCTTCTTGCCTTCTAGGAGCTTGCTCCTCGTTTTGGGCCTTTCTAGGACGTCCTCAAATGTATAACTTAACACTTAATGGTAATGTTCCCAAACTTGCTTTAGGATATAACAAGACCTTGGTCTTGATTCTTATCTCATTTCTTAGTCCTAGAACTCGTTCTAGGGCTTAGTAAGACCTTGGTCTTACTCAAAACTTTTATCAAGCACCTTGCGTGCCATAATCCCAAAACTTACTTTTGGGCAAATCAAGTAAGTACTTAAGCATTTCTCTAATATCCATTCTAGGGATTAAACATGATTCCGTGATACTAAGGTATTAAACATGCTTCCTTGTTCTATTCACATATGAGTAAGTACTTAAGCATTTCTCTGTACTGCAATTAAATAAAGGAGCAATAGAAAAACTGAAACTTAAAGCTTTCTTACTTGAAGACGGCAAGGTTGAGGCTGATGTGTGTGTGATGCTGGAGAATGGGAACTGCTCTGATACCACCTGTAGCGACCCGCCTTCTCCTGCCTTAGACGGATCGTTACTTCTGTCTACTTCTCTACTCTAATGCACAACTAATAGAAATGCGGAAGTCTTTTTTTTTTTAATTCATCTAACAATGATATACTAACTCTAATAGTCATGCATGATACCATGTCACACTTCCTTTCTCAAAAACTCGTAAAATGATACTTATTGAAACCTGCCTCACCCAACTCAACCTTCGGGTATCAGTCGACTGATACTGCATCAGTCGACTGATAGGCCTGAATTCTGAATTTACAGGTTTCGGCACTTGCTTCAAAGGTCCACCAATCATGTATTTTCGAGCCATATAAAACTATGATACCATTGCTATACTCTATGCCAGTTTTCTAAACAATTTAGCTAAACAAAATCAATCCATAAACTTGAAATTAGGACTTTTGCGGAAGAAAATAAACTATTCAAGTTATATGAACTTTAACACTAAAGTTTGTACCAATCTTGACTCCTATGCATTCCTAACACCAAATACATGTTTTATAACCTTGCTAAAGCATTATGAGATATGGATGCAACTTTTCTAAACATATTTAAGCAATAAAACTTAATTCAAGAGGAATTGATACTATCTTGGCACATGCATCTATTTCTCTAACAAAGTATCAATATCTCCAACTACTCACATTCCTACTCATCCAATGCAATCATAAGAATATGTAGGCTAAAAGAAATGACATGGAATCTTTACTCTAAGAAATTGAGTATGTAAAACTATCCAAAACTTAAATGTTCGCTAAACTCCCTAAAACAAGAACTTGAAATTTGAATAAACTATAACATTGTAATTTGGATAGTTAAATTGTCTCGTCTCAAAGATCTCTCCAAAATCAACCACCACACACACTTTTCTCAGCACCGCCTCGTCGCCTTCCTTCAGAATTGCTTGCCTTTACCTTTATCTGCAATAAGAGGAAATGCATCTAGTAAGCAAAAAGCTTAGTAAGTACTATCTAGCTCACAAAATCTCGAAATGTGCAAACATGCTTCTAGAACAATATGAAAATCATATGAGATACTAATATGCTTGAAAGGAAACTAAGAACATGTATAACTCAAAACATGCATACTCAAGCAATAATAAATCTCAATTTACTTTTCTTGGCTCAACTTGAAACTTTAGCTATTCTTTAACTTTTGAAAACTTTCTTAAACTTTAGAAAACTTTGCTAAAGCATATACTTGAAAATAATAATCACTTGGATCCACTGAAGACGTAAGTACCATCTCATATGCGCGTTCCCTAAAAGGTTGGGGTAGCGAGCCACCAATCCTAATAGAGCAGACCTTGGTCTACCAGGGCCAAGACCTTGGAATTGGACACCTGGATTTCTTTAACGACGCCCTTGGACGCCGGGTACTGGCCTTATAAAATAAAATAGCTTTTCTTTCTTTTCTTTCTTATCTGTAAATGCCTTGGCATTTTCTGGAGCACCTTGCGTGCTAAAATCCCTAAGTCTTGACTTTTGGGGATTTCTTAAGGCCTTGGCCTTTTCTTTTCTTATCTTTATCTTTTCTTTTCTTTTCTCATAGCTTTTCTTGGACCCTAAACTCACATAGGGTATTAATCAACATATATAAGCATATAATGACCTAAGATCACATGCAAAAACTCAAACAAAAAGGAAATATCTCTTTTAAAATCTTTTAAAGGAAATTCTCGCGGAAAAACCGCCTTTTACTGCAGGTGAGCAGTACTTACATTGATATCATGGACTTACAACCAAGAACGGCGTCGGAGGTTCGAGAGAAACTTGAGATCTCGGAGAATTCTTCACGCCTACGCGTTCCTCTCGTCGCGGGGATCCCGAATATAGGAATGTCTCTCGGAGGAGAGCTTTGGCCGGCCCTCGAGGGCTTGGTGTTGGTCGGCGTCGCCCAAGAGAGGAGAGGGGGTCGGCGTGAGGGTTTGGAGAGGAGAGAAATAAAACTTCTCTCTTTAATTATCTATTTATACCTATGGGGCGGATCGACCTAACTACCCCTTAAATATAAGTCTCTCCACCCTTAGCTGTGCTTGATACCCCTAGCCCAGCCGGTTGTGCGCTTGTGTGGTCTCGCGGTGGTCGCGGGTTCGATCCACCCGCTGCACTTAATTTGTTTTTTTTTCCATTTTTCCCTTTTTTTTCTTTTTTTTTTCTTTTTTCCAAAAATACCAAACGGACTCGGAAAATTCCATAAAAATACTCTAAAAATTCCTAAAAATATCTAGAACATTTCTAAACCATTTCTAAATAATTCTAAGGACTTTAAGAACTAAAAATGGAAATTTTGGGGCGTTACAAGAGGGGTCGGCCATGTGGTCAGACTCGGGAACTAACAAAAGAAATCTAGGCGGGGAGAAGAGTACCTAACGCGAGAGCTCGCGGTGAAACACTGATCGCCGAGAGCACTGTTGGTTGAGACTCGAGGAGGTCGGACGGCAGAGGTTGAACACAAGCAAAAGGAGAAGCGAAAGTGGGAGTGAAGAAGGCTTAATCGGTGGGTCAAGCCTATTTATACCACAGGCAAAGCCAAGAAGACCGTCGGATGGAGGGGATGAAAGTGGCGTTAACATCTACCGTCCGATCCGCACAGTTTCCCACGCCTCAAAGCTTCTCGCGGACGCCATGCGAAGCCGCGCCAATGACGCATCGATATCAGAAGCACCCGCTCGGGAGCTGACACGTGGTCAAGCATTGATGAATAGCTTGATGGGGGGTCGGGTATTCGGGAGATTAACTCGGAAGGCGAAGGACGCACAGGAAGGCGAAAAAGGGGTCGGGCCGACCGGGCCGAGAGCCTAGTCAGTCGGACTTGGCGCCTCCTTCGACTAGACTTGGAGGGGAGGCTTGTGATCCAGGCGAGCGATTTTTTATCAGGGTTGGGAGCCCGGTCGGAGATTACCCGGTTCAACCCGGCTCAAGGCGAGTAGAGGCCAAGGCCGGTGGAAGTTCAGGGCGAAGTCAAACTCACCCAGGGTCGTCCACCCAGGGTCAAAAGCTCAGGCCGAACTCTCGGGGCCGAGCTCTCGAGGCTGAGCTCCCGAGGCCGAGCTCACGAGGCCGAGCCCTCGAGGTCGAGCTCTTGGGGCCGAGCCCTAGAGGCTGAGCTCCCGAGGTCGAGCAATCGAGGCCGAACTCTCGGGGCTGAGCTCCCGAGGCTAAGCTCACGAGGCCGAGCCCTCGAGGTCGAGCTCTTGGGGTCGAGCCCTAGAAGCTGAGCTCCCGAGGTCGAGCAATCGAGGCCGAGCTCTCGGGGCCGAGCCCTCGAGGCTGAGCTCCCGAGGTCAAGCAATCCCGAGTCCGAGCTCTCTGTCGGAACTCTCCGTTAAGAGATACCATCATCACCTGACGTGGCCGCCTAACCTTAATTAGGATCAGGAAGAGCAGGATCACAGACTATCAGTCGGCTGTGTCAGTCTCACCCCGCCGTTAAGACATCCAATTACTTAGCCTAATCCCTGACTAATCCTTAACGATATGTGACAATTCGCACGTGGGAAGACCCTATATAAACCCTATTTGGTCTTCAGAAAAGAGGATCGCTGTCATTTTGCAACCACTCCACCATACTGAGAGCTCTGTTTTGGTCCGACCTCCCAAACTCTAGCAGACCGGGTCGGCTTGGTTAGACCGAGTCATTCGAGGGAGAACCGATCTTCGCTTGTCGACAGGATCACACCCTATCAATGCAACTTGCCTCCTTCCGAATTCTATTTGCTTGCCTTCATACTATGAAAATATGATCTCCATTCCCCCCCCCCCCCCCCCGCTAACGCCAATTCATTTCCTGCCAAGCACCGCTTTCATGTCAGCTACCCACTGGGTGCTTGATAATCTCTTTTCACACTAGGGAAGGCCAAAATGCTGGAGTACCCTTGGCGACTATATGCTGGCAAGGACTTTGACCTCTCCTGGCCGGGCATCCTCAGCACTACGGCCAGGTCTACACAACTTGGGCATCCTCGGCACCACAAGTTGTAAGGAACTCGGGTTGCTCCCGACTAGGCATCCTCAGTACCACGACCAGGTTTACACAACTTGGGCATTCTCGGCACCACAAGATGGTAGGATCTTGGCTGCTCTCGATCAGACATTCTCGACACCTCTGCCAGGTCTGCACATTTTGGGCATCCTTGGCACCACAAGATGGTAGGATCTTGGGCTGCTCCCGGTCGGGCATCCTCGACGCCTCGGCCAGGTCTACACATCTTGGGTATCCTCGGCACCACAAGATGGTAGAAACTTGGGTTGCTCCCTGTCGGGCAACCTCGACGCCTCGGCTAGGTCTACACATCCTGGGCATCCTCGGCACCACAAGATGGTAGGTTATTGGGCTGCTCCCGGCCTGGCATCCTTGGCACCACAAAATGGTAGGATCTTGGGTTGCTCCTGGCCGAGCATCCTCGGTGCCCCGGCTAGGTATATACATCTTGGGCATCCTTGACACCATAAGATTGTAGGATCTTGGGCTGCTCCTGACCGGGCATTCTCGGCACCTCAACCAGGTCTACACATCTTGGGCATCCTCGGCACCACAATATTGTAGGATCTTAGACTGCTCTCGGCCGGGCATCCTCGGCGCTTCAGCCAAGTCTACACATCTGGGGTTTCCTTGGCATCACAAGAAGGTAGGAGCTTTGATTGCTCCCAGCCGGACATCCTCGGCGCCTCAATTAGGTCTACACATCTTGGGCATTCTCGGCATCATTTGGGTTGCTCCCTGCTGGACATCCTTAGTATCTCGGCCAGGTCTACACATCTTGGGCATCCTCGGGACTACAAGATGGTAGGATTTTGGGCTGCTCCCGGCGGGCATCCTCGGCGCCTCGGTCAGGTCCACACTTCTTGGGCATCCTCGGCACCACAAGATGGTAGGATTTTGGGCCGCTCCCGGCCGAGAATCCTCGATGCCTCAGCCAGGTCTATACATCTTGGGCATCACTAGATAGTAGAAGCTTGAACTCTTCCATTTGGTCTTAGTGAGATATTTCTTCTGTTTCTTTAATTGCTCAAGCTTCAAGGAAATACAAATAGACTTACAAATACATGTGCTACTCACCTGGCTCACTGGATGCAATATGGTTGGAGGTGACTTGCATTTCATAGTCTCTCCAACCTTTTGCTTTCAATATTTTGTAAAATAATAACTATCTCCTGCAAGCTTTTTGACAATGAAATAAGGTCCACTCTATTGAGACTCGAGCTTTCCAGTGTCACCGATTGGTTTGGTTCTTTTCCAAGCCTTATCCCCGACCTGAAAGATCTGGGTGATCACTTGACGATTGTACACTTGTTGCATACATTGACGGTACGCAACTAGTCGGGCAGCTGCTTTATCTCACACCTACGTCACCAGGTCTAGATCGATTAGTCATTCCTGATCATTATTTTCCTTATTGTAGTGTTGTCGTCGGGTTGACTCATAGTCTACTTCCACGGGAATTACCGCTTCTGCACCATAGACTAAATTGAAAGGACTCTGTCCAATCCCTTCCTTGGGGTAGTACGGTACGACCAAAAGATAATTGAGAGTTCTTCGACCCAACTACCTCCGACATGGTCCAGCTTTATCTTGAGCCCCCTAATAATTTCCTGGTTAACCACTTCCGCCTGGCCGTTACCTTGAGGATAAGCGACTGTGGTGAAGGCCTGGCGAATGTCGAGCCCTTCACACCACTCTCTAAGTTTGCGTCCTGTAAACTTCTTTGTTGTTATCCGATACCAATTTATGAGAAGTGTCATACCTGCAAACTATATTTTTCCATAAGATCTTCATCACGGCGGCTTCCGTGATATGGGCGAGTGGCTCAGCCTCGACTCATTTGAAGAAGTAGTCCACTAGTAACAATAAAAACTTTTTATGCTGAGGTCCAATCGGGAAAGGACCCACGATGTCCATTCCCCACTAATCGAAGGAGCACGAGATAGTAGAGGCTTGCAGTAGTTCAGTCGAGCAGTGAGTAATATGTTGATGCTTTTGATAGGCTTCGCACCCAGTAACAAATTTGATAGTGTCCGCTTGTAACGTGGGCTAAAAGTATCCGACGAGAATAATCCTTCTGACCATAGACCTTCCCTCGATATGACTTCCACATATGCCTTCATAAACCTCCCGCATAATGTACTCAGTATCTCCTGGACCAACACATTTGAGCATTGGTCGGACAAATGCCCTTCTATACAGATGATCGCCAACCAACGTGAATCTGGAAGCCCTATGGCAGAAAAGTCAAACTTCCTTATCATGCGCCAACACTGTTCCATTGCGAAAGAATTCCACATAAGGTTCACTCAAGTCAGGTGATACAGTATCCATAGTTTCTCCTTCGATCTGGGTCACGACTTCTTTTAGAGCACTAGGTTCTTCCAGCGTCCATAATGCATGGGAGCTCGCAAATTTGGCTAACTCATCTTCCTTGACATTATCCGCTTGAGCTATCTTCTGCAGAATGACTTCCGTATAAGAAGATATCAGTTGCTCATATAGAGTCACATACCTCTGCAGGCGCTCATTCCAAACTTCAAACTCTCCTTTTAATTGTTGAGCCACGAGGTGAGAGTCCGAATGTAGCATAACTTGAATAACCCCTACCTGCTTGGCTGCTTGAAGCCCAGCTAGTATTGCGTCATACTCGATTTCATTATTGGTGGCTCGGAAGTTGAGTCGGATGGATAACTGTAGTGCATCTCCCCTAGGAGAAATCATCAGAACCCTAACCCCGCTGTGCTTGTGATTGGATGAGCCATCAACATAAATCTTCTATACTTCTCCACCTTCAAGTCTTGGGACAGCCTCGAGCATAAAGTCGGCTAAGGCTTGAGCCTTGATAGCTGCTCAGGGATGATATTCAATTTTGTACTCGCTCAACTCTGTCGTCCACTTGATTAATTGTCCCGAGGCCTCCTGATTTGTGAAGATGCACTCAAGTGGGCTGTTAGTGAACACCATGATGCACCAAGAAGTATGGTCTCAGCCTTTGTGTTGTCAATAGTAAGGCATATGCCAATTTCTCCAGAGTAGTATACCAAATTTCTGCTCTTTAAGGAGGTGTCCAAAGAAATAGATAAGATACTGAGTGTTATTTTTTCGCAAATAAGCACAAAACCTATAGTCTGTTTAGCTACAGATAAGTAGACAAAAAGTGTCTCCCCTCCCAGCGGTTTATATAGTATGGAGAGTCTAGATAGGTACACTTTTAGTTCTGTAAAATTCTTCTCGCATTGGTCATCCCATTTAAATTTGACTATTTTTTTTTAAATTTTGAAGAAAGGCAAAATTTTGTCAATAGATCTGAATATGAACCGGGATAGGGTTGTAATCCTTTCATTAAGTCGTTGCATGTCTTTGAAATTACTAGGAGATGACATGTTGAGAATAGTTTGCACTTTCTCAGAATTAACCTCAATTCCTCTCTCCGTTACCATGTACCCTAGGAACCGCACACTTTTCAACCCAAACAAACATTTAGCGGGGTTTAGTTTCAGTCATTGGCCCTCAAGGTAGTGAATGTCTCCTCCAAATCGGCAATCATGTCCTTCCCCTTCTCTGTCTTGACGAAGATATCATCCACATACACTTCGATATTCCCTCCAATCTGGTGTCGGAACACGTTATCCATCATTTGTTGATAGGTTGCTCTTGCATTGCGCAACCCAAATGACATGACATTGTAACAGTAAGTGTCATCCGCCATTACGAAACTGACCTTCTCTTGATCCTCTTGAGCAAGGGGAACTTGGTGGTATCCCCGATATGCATCCAACATCGAAAAGAATTCACAACCGGAAGTCGAATCTACTAGTTGATCAATGCGAGGCAAAGGATAACAGTTATTAGGGCAGACTTTATTTAAGTCACGAAAGTCAATACAAACCCGCCATTTACCCCCAGGCTTAAGGACTAATACAACATTTGCCGGTGATGTCGGGAATTGGACTTCTCTAATGTGTCTGACCTTCAACAACTTCGTGACTTCCTCCCTGATTATCCGGTCCTGCTCTGGAGCAAAGCGTCTTCGTCTCTGCTTTATCGGTCGAGCTCCTAGAGTGACATGCAATCGATGCGTGGCCAAAGCGGGAGGAACTCCCTTGATTTCTTTGGTGATCCATGCGAACACATCTTGGTGATCCACTAAGCACCTGGTCAGTAGGCTTCTGAGTTCTAGCCTATGATCTGTCGCGATTCTTGTGATTCCTCCAGCCTGTAGGGGATGAATTTGTACCTCCTCTCTTTCTACCTCCCTGTGCTCCTCTTTGGCTCCTTCCTCTGCTCGCGGATCGGCCACGTCGATTTGCAAAGTTTCCTCGGTTCTCAGGTTCTTGCGATACTCTGTCCGAACGTCTCCACTGTTGCATCGCCGGGAGGATAATTGGTCTCCTTTAACATTGACTACCTGCTCTCCCATCGGGAATTTGATCTTCTGGTGATAGACTGAGACCACCGCATGGAACAAGCTAAGCTCCGGTCTTCCCAGAATGGCGTTGTACGACGATGGAGCATCCACAATCATGAAAGGAGTTCTTCTTGTTCTCTGTAAGGTGTCATCCCCCAGTGACAGGGACAATGAGATATGTCCTATTGGCTATACTCAATAACCGGTGAAGCCGAAGAGTGGGGTGGAGATGGGGTGTAATTCATCGTCGTCGATCTGCATCTAGTCCAACGTCGCCTTGTACAAGATGTTAATAGAGCTACCAGTAACCACGAAAATGCGTTTAACTTCATAATTGGCTATACGGGTGAGAATTACCAGGGCATTCTCATGAGGGGCTTCAACATCCTCCAGGTCGTTAGGTCCGAAAGAGATGACAGGGCTCTGGCGCTTCTCCTTATCCATTCAGATGACGTAATTTTCCAACCTCCGAGTATGGGCTTTCCTAGCCCGATGTGAATGTCCTCTGGTCGGTCCTCCCGAGATCACTTCCACATGACCCGAGAGAGATCCTCGAGCCGGAACCTTGTCTTTCTTTTGATCTCTCTCCGGGGAGACATTGGTGGGGCACCATCTCCCAGCTTCTTCCTTTCGAGGGCAACCAGGATCGACGCCAGGATCTATCCTCCCCGAGCTATCGCTGATGAGGAGAAGGGCATCGGTGAGGAGACCTTCGTTGATGACCCACACTGCTCCACTTTTTGCGTGGCTTAGTGCCCGCATCCTTGGATCTCAGAGTGTAACACTCCTCCGTGGAGTGGATAGTACTGTCGTGAAAGTCGCAGTACTTCTTTAGCGGTATAGGTTCTTCGGTGTCTACCGTCTCCACCACCTTCTTCTTGTTGTTCCAGTAACTTTTTTCGATGCGAGGGTCCTTTGCTCGAGTAGGAGCGGGTGGTTCCCTCCTCTCGGATAGTACCGAGATTTGGACAGGGGCTCCGACGAAATCTTTTCGCCGGGCGTACTGCACCTCCTCCACATTATCATGCTTGACCGACCGCCCGAATAAATCATCGAAGTTGCAGGCCGATGGTTGCTTCACCAGTGATCGAAAGAAATTGCTCTCAGAGAGTCCTTATGCGAAAGCACTGATGAGGATCTCGAAGGTGGCATTCGGCACATCCTGCGCCACCCGATTGAACCGTTGGATATAATCCTTCAAAGTCTCCTTACTCTTCTGCTTCAAGGTGAACTGGTTTAATGTCGTCTTTTGGTATCAACGGCTACTAGCGAAGTGATGTAAGAAGACAGTTTTAAACTCCAGAAAAGAGTTTATTGAATTTTGAGACAACCTCTGAAACCATCTCTGGGCGGCTCCCGATAGGGTGTTCAGAAACACCCGGCACGTCACACCATCAATGTCTTGGTGTAATAGGGTTACGTTTTCAAACTTGCAGATGTGGTCTTCTAGATCCGTTTTCTCATCATAATCAGCAATTCCCGGACTACAAAACTGCTTGAGCATGAGATCCGTGATGATATCTTGGGTGAAAGGCGTAGATGGGGACTTCAGGAGAACCTTGACAAGCTCACTCTTCCCCTGCCCATGTTCATGTCGTAAAACGTTGGAGGCGGCGGAATGCGCCTTCTCCATTTCTACTATGGAGTTTCGCCTATGCCTCGGAGCTATCATTGTCGGCGCTCCCGGCGGTAAGACGGATCTTCGATGTCGATTGTGTGAAGCAGACACCCTGGGGATCTCGACCTGCGTAAGGGTCGCTCTTTGAGAGGCAACTTGTTCGATCTGATATTGCTCCAGTGCTCCTCTAACTACGTTGGCGACTAAGCGGTCCAACTCTTCTCGTGTCAAAATGATGGCTTGTCACTCTGGTTCCGCCATCACAGTGTTCCCTCTGGTGCTTAGACAAGTTTCCCATAAACGATGCCAAAACCTTATTCCGGAAGTGAATGACGGGAATAACGAATCACCAAATCGCAACCCACGATGACGATGACCCGAAGAAGATGTCAATGCCTGCGAAATTAACACGTACATGAAAGGGATGCACCGAAAGAAGTTCTAGTGCAATCCTCTCCGACGCTCAAGTCAAAACTCCTTCTTCTAGGGAGGAAAACGAGGAACCAAAGTATTCGAATTCTAAAATCTTACCTCCTTTATATGGGTGCCGAAGCATCTTATATACCTGACGCCTCCCCCCCCCCCCCCTCATGTATCTCCCCCGCCCCCTTCATGTTTCTTGGTCATCGATTATTTGACAGCGGTTCTCCTCTTCTTGATAACTGGTAACAACCACTGTAACTATTAAGGTCATCATTACTATACGTTACAAGCAATAATTACCTTCTGAATTTCCTGTTCTAGAAAGAGGGGAGGGTACTTGAAACGCTACTCTTTGGGTTCCACTCTTCCGAATTAGTCTCCGAGTCTTATCTCCTAGACTGAGTTCGGGAACTTTACTCATTCCTCCGAGATAGTCTCGGGAGCTTGAGCCCCCGGCCTGACCTCGAATCTCTAACTTGGTTAGCCCTACTATATAATTTTTCCGTGCCACATATCCTTCCTGATTATTCATCCCTATTATAACCCATGCAAATTGCATTTGCCCACATTCCCTTAGCGTTTTCAAATCCACTGGGTTCTCGTAGCAAGGAGAATCGCAATGGTGCGTCTATCCATTATACACTGGACCAGACGGTAAAAAAAAATGATCAATTAATAAATCATTGACTTATTCACTTGATTAGACATTGGACACGCACATCTTTTGTTTTGTATCCGTTCCTAGGATTGGAAAAATACATATATCAAAATTTTGATATATGATAGATATTATACTGAGTACGGTGTTAATGTGTTATAGTATATTGAATTTTTCGATTTTGATTTCGGTATAGATTTATATCAAAATTTTGATATATCGTATCGAAATTGGAATTTTACTATAAACTGTTTAGAATTGATACTATACCAAAAATTCAATATTAAAATTTCGATATGATACCGATATGAAATTTTTTTATACTGAACTTTTCGACATGTTATATAATATACAGTTTAAGATTTGGCATATCATACTGAGCCACCCCTATCTGTTTTATTGAATTTGATAAAAAGAAATCAACTTCCATCCATCCATTGGCAAATTGCCAGAACGATAAAAACATAAACTCAGAAAATCCAAGAAAAGAAGATTTCCTTTGCCAATTCTACTTCCCTATCCAAGCTAGTAACATCTGGGGTGTGGCCTGACATTAGTCATGAGTATTCGTGGTCTACACATACAACCCGCCATGGATTCCTTCCTCGTCTTATAACATGACTTTTGTATCGTCCTATCGACGTAATGATTTGTCAGACCTACTTACCTCAATGCATGACTCCATATTATCCATCCCTATAAGATAAATTAATGATTAATGTGTGGGTGTTACAATTAAGAAGTCTGAGAGTCAAAATCTAATAAAGTCAGTATACTCATCCTCCCCACGTACTAATCATAGTATTCGGATTAGTAGCTCCAATGATTTATTTTTTTCGTATTGATCCTCGGACGAATTAATAGAGGCGTTGTAGACAAATAAATCATTTTTTACCATCATAACTTAATATTACCCTCTTTGATTATAATCGTTAGAACTGTCTTAGAACCCGTTCATGGCCGCACGTAGAAGTAAGCCATACGGGTTAAACTGATGTCCTGGAAGCCCACTAGCTTTTGGCAGTAGGATTTGTTTGAGCACTGCACTAAAATAGTTAAGTTTTCTATGGGTCTGAACTTCCAACACTACCATAAAAAATAACATTTTCGACAAAATTTACCGACAGAAAACGCACTTACCGACGGAATTCCGACGGAATTTTCTCCGTCGGAGTGAAATCCATCGGTAAAGAAGTACCGACGGAATTTTCGTACCGTCAGAAATTTCCGCGGCCAGTCGTGCCCGCCCGTGCCGGAGAACGATACTTACCGGAGAAAGGAGAAAAAAACATTACGAGACTTAGGGAGTGTTTGGGAGAGCTTCTGCTACCTGCTTTTTAGATTCTGACTACACAGAATCATTTTTGAGTGTTTGAGAAGGCTAGATTTTGCTTTAGCTTTTGTTACTTTTGCTTAGAAGTTAGAAGCAAGAATTTGATGCTTCTACCTGCTTCTGCTTTTTTATTTATGATATAATATTAAAAAATAATATTTATATCCTTAGATAATATAACATTTTACTTGATTGCCACTTGCTGCTATATATATATTATATTTATATAAATTATATTATTTTTTATTAATTTTATATATTTTTTCAAATATTCAAATTATAAAAAAATTAATTTTAATACTATATTTAAAATATAATAATTATTATATCACTATTTAAAATATAATAATAATTACGTGAACAAATTATTGATAGTATCGAAATTATATTTAAATAATTAAAAAATAATTAATTTATATAGTTTAAGGATATTATTGTCATTCAATTAAAAATTAAGTTTGGAAGCAATTATTCTCCCAAACACTCAAACTTTATCTTGTATCAGCTTTTTACTTCTATTTTCAAACACTGTTTACTTTAGCTTCTTACTAACTTTAAAATAATCACTACAAGAATCACTTTTCAAGAAGTAAAAGCTCTCCCAAACGCTCCCTTACAGGAGAACGAGCAGCTGCGGGCGAGAGAGGAGGAGATCGGAGGTGGCTTCGGCGCGGATCGCAGACGGAAGGAGCGAGGGAAAGGGAAAGTCGACTGCCCTAATATTACAATTTTCCGACGGAAATACAATTCCGTCGGGAAAAATGTGGAATTTCTGACAGAATATTTTTCCGTCGGAACTTTCCGACGGATTAATTATTTCCGTCGGAAATTTCTGACAGAAAAATTTTTTCCGACGGGATATATTTTCATCGGTAATTTTCGATGGAAAAAATTATTTCGTCGGAAAGTTCCGACGAAAAAATATTCTGTCAGAAATTCCGTCGGTAAATTATGCTTTTTTTGTACTGCTAGGATGATCGAGGAGATCTTCCCATGCAGTTGGCTTAAGAACTTTATGGTTCTCTTCAATTGATCAAATAAATGAAAAGGCTAATCTATAAACTTATGAAAATTGATAAGAAAATCACTTGGTTGAGGAATTAGGGGGCGTGGTTAAAACCATAGTGTCAAATATGGTCGACTGCCTTAATTTGTCTTCGACTTCTTGCATAAAACTTCACTCGAATACAATCATTAGGTAGCAAAATTCATCATCATGTGCTCAATTAAAGTGCCATACGTATAAGTGCAACAAAAAAAAAAGGTATTACTGAAGACAATGTAACTCTCTTAGTCCACGGTTCACCAGTGTGTACTATCCCTTTAAATAAAGGAATAAGGTAATTAAGAATGGCACTTCAATAAGTATCAATGTTTGGCCCAACTTGCTCTCGTAGCATGATATGTTTACAACATTGAGCAATAATTGAATCTAGATAAAGTCCGAAAAATTATCTTTCTATGTGATTATTAACTTTGATTTCTCGATTTACCCCTCTCAATAGTATGGGATAATTGTAGGGTTTAAAAGAAAATTATTTGACCCAACTATTCCTAAGGCATAGCCGAGCTAATTATCATAAGATAGATTTACTAAATTGAGCGAGAGACCATAAAATCCTAGGAATTACTCTATAATTTAATGGCTAGTTTCGATTTCCTAATTTACTTTCTAAGTCTCTCTCAATTGTGGGGCAGTTGTGAGGAGCCGTGAGTAATGAATTTCACATTTTAAATAAAATTTGGCCCAACTATTGAGGTTTTTCCAAGTTAGAGCAATATCCAAGTCTCCTAATTAAGTCTTAACACATGTTGAGCTCATAAGTCTCTCAGTCAACTTGGATCATCTTTGCATCAACAATCTTTTTTTTCTGTCGATACTTGTTAAATCATCAACTTGTCCACTCCAATTGCTTGACAAATATATTAGATTCACAATATGATCGAATTTGATCTAAATCCTTTCTCAATCACATAAAAATAATATAATCATATTTGATCCGGGCGTATGATTTTTAAAAGGATCAGGAGCTCGATCGGGTTCGATTGTCGGTCTAAACCGGTAGTGAATAAGCCAGGCCAAGGGACACCCGAAGCCGGGACTATCGAGGTCGGTCACCCGAGGTCGGAAAGGCGGGGTCGAACACTCGGGGTCGATCACCCGAGGTCGGAACGGGGGGGTCGGACACCTGAGGCCGGGACACTCGGGGTCGGTCACCCGAGGTCGGCCCCTCAAAGTCTGTTGTCCAAAGTCAGGTACTCGTGATCACACGGGAACGACCGAACAATTATGAGTCTTTCTTATCATATAAGCCTTTCTTATCAAATATTCAGAAGACAATCCCCCCGACATAATCATTGTCTGGTAGAGCCGCCGAGAGTTAAAGAGGGACATAAGAGATATATTAGGCAGGGTGTCAGGCGGCTATGGCAGTCTCACAACATTAATGCGGTTGTCACTATCACTATCTGTCAACTGACCCTCTCTTAATGAGATTTGCCAGCTCTGACACAGCAGATAGTTATCTCTCCCCTATATAAACCCCCATATATGGCTCTGCAGAGGGGATTGTTGTCATTTTGCAACCACGCCACTACTTTGTAATCCCCTTTCTGGTCCGAGTCGAGCTTCTTGAGCCGAAACCCTGTTTGAGCCCGTCCCCGATTTCCGAGTTATAGCAGACCGGGTCATCTTGATCAGACCGAGTCATCCGTGGAAGAACCGGTCTTTACTTGTCGACAGGATCAATACTCAAGAGAAAGGGAGGAGAATTACTTACGTGTTCAGATGGAAGATCACGACGTGCTGAAGCGGAGGATGTTGAAGATCTATCGAAGAGGAAGGAGAGAGCGTGAGTTAAGAAAAAAAATATCAAAACCTTGATATGATTCTGAATTAATGATGAATATATATTTTCGTTGTTAATTTAGTAACGAACTTATATTCTATCACTAAAATAATGAAAAAAATTAAATATTCATCTTTAAAATAGCGATAAAAATAAATATTTAAATTAACCTATTTAAATAGGTTAAATACAAATAATGATAGAATTAGCAATAGAATTTAACTTCTATTAGAGACCGATGTCATATTCAACTGTTAATTAAGACGAATTTTATTATTCATCATTAATTTCAACGCTATTTGAGTTTTCTTGTATTGATCATCATACCCGAGCATTATAATAATATATTAGGACTCACTGTAAATTAAGACTTATCTTATTGTCTCACTCAAAATAAATGATTCACTAGATGGCATATCAAACACTTCATAAGTTTTGAACTATATTATACTCTCTTTGTTAGTGTTTGATCCTGTCGCCGAGTGAGATAGAGTCTCAAGAGTGTGATGGTCTCCCAAGTAGCACGAATTGCTGACGCCGACTCATGATCTGCAAGAAAGAACCGTTAACAAACGCACCGGAAAAAGTCCCCGGTCAGATCCTTCGACGGTCAAGTCAACCCACGCGCGAGAGAAGAGAGCAAAAAGTAACGAACAGTGGATGAAATGAACAGTTGCGCATACTTGCGGGCTGAAGAGGGGAGAGGCTTATATAGTCGGGGGAGCTGACATGACCCTGTCTGCGTCAATCACCCTTCTGTACCAGACCGAGACAGGGGTATGGGGTTGTCAGCTCAGGGCGGCGAGCGGCGCCGCGTAGCCTGTCAGGGGAGCATGGTGCGCAGTATCTATGCAAGACAGAAGTACCGGGAGTACGGGGTTGACGGGACGTCCGAGACGTGCGCTATAAATGGGTGAGGCATGTACCGACCCCTGTACTAGGGTCATTTAATATGCCGCCCGCGACGTGCGTTATAAATGGGTAAGGTCTATGTCGACCCCCGTACTGTGGTATTTAATGTGATGGTAGGGAGTGGGGATCGGGCGGACAGATGTTGGGATAAATTGCCGACCGGCCGACCCGAGTGAGATCGGGTTCCCTGCGTAACGTCCTGAGTGAAGCAAAGCTCCTGCCCGAGTCTGGGAAGGCTCGGATGGACTCGCCGGCCCGCGGGCTAGAGTTATGTGCCTAAACAATCTTATGACCACCTCCTCTGACTCGGCGAGAGGGGCGACCAGCCCGTTCTGGACTCGGCCCCTGGAGCCTTGTGTGCTAGCTCTTTGTATGGGGTGTTTTGGGGTGTTTAGATGAGGTCAGTTACTCGGTGTCCCGCTCGGGAATTCAGGTGGGAGCGTCGTATACGTCAGGCTCGGTCGGCTTCCCTGGGCCGAGTGAGCGACAGGGTTCCTGCCCCGTCTATCGACCCACCTCGTTCATACGTGGCTAATCCGACTCGGCTCAAGGTAGTGCCAGGCTAGTCGACCAAGTGACACGTAAGCTAGGCCGGGATCAGTGTTGTATATTTATTTATTTATTTTCATCTCAGATTGATATTTTGATCATATCACACACTCACTTGTAATTTTCTACCATAAAAACAAAAAAAAATCATTAAAAGGATCCTTCCTCCTCACTTCAACACTTTGTCATATCCATTTGTTTGGTAGGATCAATAATTACTTGATCCATCAACCTCCTGCCAAAAACTATGACATTACTCGGCATTAAATATAAGACTGATCTTTGACCACCTTTAAAAGTAGCTCTCATCTTTTTCATGCTTGGCATAGTTTTTGCACCGACTAGACTTACCTACATTCTTTCTTCAAAAATAAAAACAACATCACAGCAAAGATGATATATCCATGTTAGATAGGAGGATATTTTATTCTAATATATCATTACATTATTAAAAATTGATCCCAAAAGTCATTAACATATAGTTATGCCGATCAGTTAATCGAGGTCAATGTGATGAGCTAGTGCCAAGTAATTGCCGAAAACAAGCCAATAATTAATTAGCCATGATGGTGACTGAACAAAATAGTTAGAAGGCAAATCATGTAGGATCCGAAGAAAACTAGTTAATTAATTAGCAATTGGCTTGTAGGGCACGCGTTTGGTTTCTTTATGTTCGTTTTCAATGGTAGCGAAGGCGGAAGATGGCCGATCACATCAGTTTGTTCTCCCATGGCCGGGTCAAATTTGACGATCGCTTGCTCGCACCAATTGGAGCAGCCATTGCATCTGATATGGTGGGATTTAATCCCTCTTCTCTATTACAAACTGTCCCCAAGAAATCTTCAATACTTTTCATGTGCTGATTGTTTATACCCCCTTGTCTACGCTTCATTAACTTTTTAAATATAATAAAATAAAATTGAATAGGTCTATTGATTGTGTTATGATCCGGTTGGTTTTGATGGACCCCACCAGGTAAGAGGATCAGGGTCATAGGTCTGACTCAGAGGTCAAAGTTAGAAGAGCCATTAAGGAAATAATCGGGCATGATCGATCGGACATTTAATCTAATCAAGAGTCCATTAGAAGATCCCCATATCTAGTGATGACCCGGTCAGGTTGATAACTCTTATATGAACTAGATAAACAAATTCGATCGGACGATTAAAGGAGCCTATCATGGGCCGGTCGGACAGTTTGATCGATCGAGAGCATAGGATGAGCCACTTAGCTAATATATTTTTGACAGAATAAATATGGTCGATCGGATTGCGTATGATATGCGTTCAATCTGGCTTCTAAAATTTATAAAGGGAAAAAATCTCACCTAGAATAATGATGACCTAAGAAGGTCAGAATCCTGGGACTAGAGAAATAAACCCAATCAGTGTGGCAAAAGATGATTCGTTCGCCCCTAGTGTCTCCGTCAACCCATCCCAGGGTCAACATGGAAGAGGTAAATTACGAGAACTACTAGTCCGGATACTATGACTAGTGCGTGGGGAGGACGGACACACTGACGAAATAAACCCAATCAGCCCAATAAACTGATGATCCATTAAGTCTGCTATTCAGCCAGTTGATTGAGCCAATATCCCTAAACTTCCCTAAAGAAGACAATACGCCTCCGGAGCTATGGTGCAGCGGTAGGGTGACTAGTTGTTATCCCAGATATTCGTGGTTCGATCCCTAGCTACGTCGTATTTGTAAGAAGTTTTCCTCTAAATGGGACACAAACCCTGAGATGTTAGGCTTTTAGATCGTCCATCGCGAGCGGTTCCCGATTTATCCTGGCGATCAGTGAGAAATTTCTATAAGATTGGGTCGATCATCCGAGGTTAAAAAAATCTCGTAAATAAATAATACTCAAATATAATTATCATAAAATATTTGGAGACATACAATACGTATTGAATATTTGATAATCATTGAATAATGTCGACATAACTGCTTCCGTATTAAAAGTATTATAATTTTACTTCATTAATATTGATGTGACATTTCATTGAAATAATTTCATGCGAAATGTTATAAATAAAAATTTATGATTTACAGTACACGCACGCTCATTATTTTTCTGTAATTAGTTTTTTTCTCTTTCAGTTCCCTTCGTTGTTTTTCGTATTGATTTGAAGTTTTAGAGTAGCTACACTGGACGATGTACCTTTAATGTTCCTTCTTTAAATACTTTTTCAATTCTCCATGAGTCTTCTGATAATCAACATTTCCTCCCCATCATTCATATTCCATTGCAATTGCCGTGCAAGTGTCGACAATTTTCTTCGCCTTGTGCATCAGGATGAAGGAAGCACCCACGCACTGAATACCCTTAAAAAATTAATTTAATATGAAAATAAATAGAAAAAGATATGATTTAATATGAAATAAATAGAAAAAAATATAATTTAATATGAAAATAAATAAGAAAGAATATAAATTAATTTTAAATATTTTTAATAATAATTTAAAAATTAAAAAAGAACTTCAGAAGGACAAATTCTAGCCGGCTAGATTCTAGCCATTTAGCACTACCCTTATAATTTATGGAATGCGATTGATGGGGTGTGAACGAGACGGTTAGATTCGCCGGGTTTCTTCGTCTTCGGCCCCTGGAAATTTAATGGACATTAATGGTCAAAGTCTGCGCAGTCACAGCCGCCATTTCTTTGTTTTGTTCGCCTTGTTTAATTTGCATGTCATCATTGCCGCCTCCTTCGCCACGAGCTCCACCACCTCCGCCTCCGCCGAGTCCATCGATATAATTCATTTATTTAATGATGCGCCCGTCGATGTGCGATCGGCTTGTGCGATTTCCGCGTCTATATATGCGCGCTTCCCTCGATCGGAGAGGAGAGCAGGGGACTGGCGTGTTTCTTGCAGTTCGCAGAGGATGGTGAGCATTGCGGTGAGAGTGTACGATCCGGAGAAGGACCTGTCGGCGACGGAGGCCGTCGACCGGCTGTGCGACGGAGGCGGCGCCGCCGGCCAGGTCTCGCTCTGCATGGACCTGCTCGGCGACCCTGCCTCGCGCGTCCGCCACTCCCCCGCCTACAGAATGCTGGTTGCGGAAACGAGTGGGCCAGTGAAGGAAATCGTGGGCGTCGTCCGTGGCAGCGTGAAGGTGGTCGCCTGCGGCCGGAAGATGGCTCGGCGCCATGCTCCGGCGGAGGCGCGTCCCGTGTACACCAAGGTCGGCTATATCCTCGGCCTTCGAGTTCTTCCTTCTCACAGGTAATTTGTAATTTATTGGGCGTGCTCTGATTGCTTCGATCGATTGTAATAAATGAATGAATGCGTTTGGAAATTGAATAGGAGAATGGGAATCGCATCGAAGCTGGTGGAGGAAATGGAGGAGTGGTTTTGGGAGAAGGGGGCGGAGTACGCGTACATGGCGACCACCAAGGGCAACGAGGCCTCGCTGGGTCTCTTCACCGACCGGTGCGGGTATTCCAAGTTCCGGACGCCGTCCATCCTCGTCCACCCGGTCTTCGCGCACCGGCTCCCGGTCCCGGTCTCGACCACCGTCCACAGAATCCAGGCTTCGGATGCGGAGCTCATCTACCGCCGCCGGTTCGCGGCCACTGAGTTCTTTCCGCGCGACATCGACGCCGTCCTCGCGAACCCCCTCTCCCTGGCCACGCTCGTGGCCGTGCCCTCCGGCTGCGCGGCGGCGGAGCGGTGGCCCGGCGCGGAGGCCTTCCTGGCCGCGCCGCCGGAGTCGTGGGCCCTGGCCAGCGTCTGGGACTGCGGCGGCGTGTTCCAGCTCGAGGTGCGCGGGGCGTCGCGGCTGCGGCGGGCCGCCGCGGCCGCGACGCGGATGGCGGACAGGGCCATGCCGTGGCTGCGGATCCCCTCGGTGCCGGACCTCTTCCGCCCGTTCGGGGCCTGGTTCCTCTACGGGATCGGAGGCGAGGGGCCGGCCGCCGCGGCGATGACCGCGGCGGTGTGGAGAGAGGCGCACAACCGCGCGCGGGGTGCAGCGGCGGTGGTGGCCACGGAGGTCGCGGAGATGGAGCCGCTCCGGCAGGGGATACCGATGTGGCGGCGTCTGTCAGGGGCCGAGGATGTCTGGTGCGTCAAGCGGTTGACGGAGGAATACAGTTGCAGCGCCGTCGGCGATTGGACCAAATCGGCACCGGGGTCCTCCATATTTGTCGACCCCAGGGAATTATAATCAAAACACACATAATTTTTTTATATAGATTATAATTTTCAGTCCCTTTCTGTTCTTCTATGTATATATTTATACATAAAAGTATTCATATCTGATTAAAAAAAAGCAGAACTGTTTTTGTTTTTATTTTTTATTTTTCTAGCAAAGTCGTAATTGTTGTCACTGGCTCGCCAGTTGCATCCTCCATGGACATGGACCCATCTAAGATAATGTTTAATTAACTTTGAAATGTCCTACTCTTCAAAAAGGTTCAAAACAATTGTCTCAGTCTTTGGATTTTAATGATCATCAGTTGAAATTTGGCTGGCCCCACACTAAACACAATTGTCGACTAGCCAAAATCTCACAATATCAGGGTAATCCAATAATGCCTTAGACTGTTCTCTGCTAAAACACTCGATACTCAAGCTACACTTAAAAAATCTATGAATACCTTATACAGAGGATCTTTAAGAGAGGATCCATATGTTAGGTTGTTTATTTTGGGTGGGCTATATCTAAAAGACCTTATATCATAAAAAAATCTTTCTTCTATAAGTCCATGATATTTTTATATATTTTTAATATGAAACTTTGTATGCAACTATGACAAAGCAATAATCCTCACTCAAATGAAGAACTGTCATTATTTTTATGATTCGAGTCTCTCCTCAAGCATCGGATTATTCTTATCCTGCTTAGGGTCTCCCCTCGAACATCGGATTATTCTTATCCTGCTTAGGGTCTCCCCTCGAACATCGGATTATTCTTATCCTGCTTAGGGTCTCCCCTCGAACATCGGATTACTCTTGTCTCTCCTATTTCATTTAAAGTTCCACTCATATGGTTCAATCTGGATCATGTATAATTCTAACTTATGTTTCTTCTAAAGGTTAATCTAGTATAATTCTAATATCAATTGTTAAGATATAAAAGATTTAGGTATATTTATGAATGTAAAATTTTATTTACAACCATTATAGACCAATACCATCATGTCTATCGGTGGCTTCCAGTGAAATGAAGGCCACGTCTCATTATTGAACCTTTACAAGTGATCCTGTCGCCGAGCGCGATGGAGCCGCAACCGGATGACGGCGTAGAGGCATGACGCGGACGATGACTGGATGTCCTCGCGCAGAATGGCAACGGGCGTAGGGTGTCCTTCGAATGGTAGGAAGCAGGTGCCGCCGGATGAACCCTCGACCGGATGGAGGTGGACCTGGGGAGGAAGATGACCGTTAGCAACCTAGCCGGGAGACGTCCAGGCAAGGCACTCCGACGGTCAAGTCAGCACTCCGATGAAAAATGAAGCACTGAAGACAAGAGGTTTCGCGCGTATATGTGTGCGTCTCTGCGAATGAGGAGGGGAGTGACTTATATAGCCGGGGAAAAGGACCAATTCTGACATGTGTCAGGACCTTCTGACAGGGTCAGAAGATATGGTATGGCTAGGTTGATTTGGGTATGACCTGTGTCAGGATCTTCTGACAGGATCAGAAGATATGATATGGTTAGGTCGTTTTGAGCACGACCTGTGTCAGGCTTCTCTGACAGGGTCAGAGAATATGGTATGGTTATGTTGATTTGTAACCAACACTTTGTCGTATACTGTTTGTCTTATGTGAGGAAAGAGACAGGTTTCTGTAAATCTCGGACAGGCGGCGCCGGTCAGAGAGTGTCAGTTCACACGAGTGGTGACAGCCTGCTATCGGCAGCTGGTGCAAGTGCATTTTGTCTTTATCCCAAGGTGATTCTGAGAGAGTGCCCGAGTGGACACAGGGACGGCACGCCCGACTGAATGTCAAGCCTGTGTAAAGGACTGCTGGGCGGATGCACTCGGATGAACGAGTGTAAGCTTTAATGCGGTCGGCCAGGAATGCCCGGCTAGACGAGGCATGTAAGCCTTAATGTGGCCGGGCGGAAATACCCGGATAAACGAGGCGTGTAAGCCTTAATGCGGTCGGCCGGGCGTGACCGGCCGGATGAACCGCCATATTTATTCTAACCAACCACCCTGAGCTCATCCGGCCGGCGGGGGCCCTGGGCCCGGCTAGGGTGTCAAGCTGGCTACCCGTACAATGACGTGGACCCCAAAACTGGCCAGGTCGTTTGCCACGCTGGCTGCCCATATGATGCCAAAGATAGGGCGGGATCAATAGCCTTCTCCTCAAGTCTAGTCGAAGGAGGCGATCAGTCCGACTGACTGGACTGTAAGTGTGTATACAATCACTCTGCGGCCGAGCGATTTTGCCCTTTTTAATATTCGGCCGGCTTAACACGATGCTCAACAGCTGGTAGAGTATGCCTACCCTGTCCGGGCGGAAGAAGATTGTTAGTCGAGATGGGCGTGGGCCGCCACGCGCCATCCTGTTAAGTGACGGTGTCCGACCGGACGAGGAGTAATGGGGGAGCGTGGGCCGCCACGCATTCCCGACTAGTCATTGACAGGGTGAAGATGTCCGATCGGCTGAAGCTTTTTGACCAGAGGAACGTGGGCCGCCACGTGTCGTAAATTTTCCTGCGTAGGCGAAATAGTTATTCCCGACTGAAAAGGGCGTGGACCGCCACGCGTCCGTATATTGTGAATGCGTCCGACCGGACGAATATTGTTAGTTGATGAGAGATATGCTGAGTATGTTTGGGCGGGAGAGCGTTTGCCTTGAGTCGCAAGAAAGGTGGAGTGTCATGCGCCCCAGACGATTTTCTCGTGATTGCCCAAGTCAGTCAATTAATGGAGACGCGACATTCTAAGTCGAATGAGGTGATGTGACATGCCCGAGGCGACCGGCGCCTTAACGGCATCACCTCTGCTTTAATGATCTGGGCCACGTGGCGCCCGCTGGTTGGCCGATCGGGATGCGATCTCTCTCCATGATTACGAGCTTTTAATGGCCATTAACGCGCGTAATTCTTTCTGCCACGCGGCAGCTTCCGGCTGGCCGACACGACGACGCGCCCTGTTGCCGATGCAGGCGGCGTCAGCACCCACGGCGCGTCTTTTCGAGGCTGATTCGTGGGGCGCTTCGATGGCACGGATGGGGCGATCTCCGTACACGTGGATCGCCATCGGACGGCCTTCCTTCTTTCCGCCTAACTATAAATAGGTCTTCCTTTTCGCCGAAACCCTCATTTGCCTCTCCACTGTTCTTCTTCTAACTTGGTGCTTCTCGCTGCTCGCCGCCATCCTCGCGTGCTGCTGTCGCCCTCGTCTCCTCTGCCGGTTAACCCTTTCCAACATCCCTTACGGTCAGATTCTCCCTTTTCTTCCCATTCTTTCTGTTCCATGGC
Source organism: Boesenbergia rotunda (assembly GCA_024364735.1). Classification (NCBI taxonomy): domain Eukaryota; kingdom Viridiplantae; phylum Streptophyta; class Magnoliopsida; order Zingiberales; family Zingiberaceae; genus Boesenbergia; species Boesenbergia rotunda. The sequence continues at coordinate 620,563 of JAGFNQ010003419.1, read as the reverse complement.
TGCCCCCACTTGGTACACCTCTGTCGAGTCTTCCCTTACGACGAGACCGTCTCCGATCTCCGACTGGCCTACAATGTCCCTGAAAATTACCGCATTGCCGTTCCTACAAAGGCTGGACCGACCACACAAGCCCCCGACCGGTTTCTTTGTGTTTTTCCGGGATCAACATATGTCTGGCCTGCGCTACCCTCTTCATCCCTTCATTGTAGACTTCTGTAAATTTTTCCATGTGCCTGTCTTCCAGCTCTCTCCCAACGCCATTCGCATATTGTGCAACATAATAGTTCTCTTTACCCTGTACCGAGTCCCCCTCCGACCGGAGGTTCTTTATTTCTTTTATTACCCGAAGAAACAGGAGGCCGGGAATTTCTTTCTCCAAGCCCGGGCCAAGTTATCCATAGTGGAGAATATTCCTTCCTCAAATAAGGGATGGAAAACCCATTTCTTTTTTATAAGCCCCCCGACCAGCCCCGGGTTCCCGATCGGATGGGTTGAAGACCTGCCCTTCATAGCTCCCTTAAAAAATTTTAAATCCGATCCCTTATTTACCCTGGCTGTTTCTCGACTCGGGGGCCTCCGCTTCGACGGCCTGAAACTTCTCAATGACGCCGTCTTGTACATGTTTGGGCTTAGTCGAGTGCCTGCCGCCCTGCCCGGCACTTTCTGTAAGTCATTTTTCGTTTCGTACTCCTTTCTCCCTAACTCAATATCCTGTGGTTTTGCAGCCGAGATGATGTGGGAAGCGGCCCTCGATGAGGCCCTGGGCCTGGCAGACGCAGAGTTAAATGCCCGGGCAGCCGAACAACTGCGCCTGCGCCAGGCCGGTCTGCCCGACCAACCCCCGATTCCCAAGAGCGCGGAGCCCGCCCCTCAGGCTCCTGCCCAGCCACCGGCGACTGGTTCTAGGGAGCCGGTCGGCTCATCCAAATCTCCAGCCCCTGCAAAATCTTCCGGCAAGCAGAAGGTTCAGCCTTCCGTGCAGAAGTCCGTGCCTTCCAAGCGGAAGGCCAGTGCTTCTATCCGCATAGAGGAACCGACGGAGGTAGGTCGGTCCTCTTCTGATTCTCCCGACCCGCAGCCTTTGAAGAGGCGCCCGAGGACTTCTGCTTCGGGCTCTCAATCTCAACCTACAGAGGCAACTGCCAGTCCGGCTGAAGCGAGCCGGTCGGCTGGAGCACCGGCTTCGCCTCGCTCTGGAGGACGCCGCTCGCAACCGTGCGCCTATGGCGTATATCTCCCTTCGCTCGACCCAGCGACCCCTAGTGAAGTCCAGCAGCGCCTTACTCTTTACGGGGAATTGGCGGACTGCTGGGAGCAGGGTATGAGGGAGGGGACTTCCCGTCCCCCGATCCGACTGGCCGACCAATTCTTTCAGGACGCTACGCATGTAAGTCCACTGCTTCGATGCTTAATTAACCTGCTTCCTACTAACACTTTTATTGTAGTTTTGGGCCTCCTGTTCGAGCGTCGCCTATTCCTTGGTCCTCAACGCCAGGGGACGCCGAGCGGCCGAACGGCGGCTCGAGGAATTGGAGCTCCGCCAGTCGCACGACAATCTTCCGGCCGGCGAGGCGGGTACAGCTATTCTCCGCTCGGAGATACTGGACCTTAAAGAAAAACTCCGTTCTGCTGAGGCGTTGCTGACGGAGGAAACCACCCGAGCGGAGGCAGCCGAGCGGGCATATGCCCGATCTTCCTCTTTGCATGCAACCCTTGAGCAGGAGAGGAAGAAGGCTCTGGTCCTGCAGCGCCGTGCCCGCTCGGACCTCGACAAGAAGGCTGTCGAGGCTCAAGCCTTGAAGGCGGAGCTGGACAAAATGATGAAGTCCTCGGAGGAGCTCCAGGCGACCCTGAACGCGAAAGAGCAGGAGCTGGCGACTCGGGAGTCAGACTTGAATGCCAAAGAGAAGGCCTTAGACATTCGGGGAGACGAGCTCCAGTTGTCTGAAGGAATACTGGCCTCTCAAACCGCTGCCCTGGAGGAGAAGGATAGGGAGATAGCTAACCTCCGGGCGGAAATTGACAGCCTGAAGCTGCATCAAGCAGGCGAGCCCGCTCGGATGGACGCACATCGTCTGGCCTACATTAACTCTACAGAGTTCGGCCAGAAGCTGGGCCAGCGGACATCTGGTATGTTCCAGATGGGGTTAAACAGCGCCGTTCTGCAGCTTCAAGAGAGCGGCTATCTGCCTGCCGACCTCCCCGCCAATGTCGTCCAAGTCAGCCGGGTTAAGGAGCTACTTCCTAAGGACATCTTCCAGCTTTTACCTGAAAATTTTCCCTGTACTCCTGAGCCACTGGTTGGGGCTCGCTTTTTTGTAATGCTTCCTAGTCAATTATCAATGAGTTTTTTTTCTTTGATGCATTATTTGGATAATGACTAAGCAAATGTTGCTTGACTGGCCGGGAGGGGGATATGGATCACTTTAAACCGACCAGAGAGCTGAAATAAGCGCAGGAAAAATGGTCGCGCAAGGTGCTGATTGGTTGATTTGACTGAGGGGTGTGGGTCGCCACACGCCCGGTCGAAGAACCAACCCAAGTTAGAAAAATGGCTACGTAAAATAGCCGACTGGTCGGTCCGACTAAGGAGTGTGGGTCGCCACACGCGCGGTCGGGGAACCAAGCCAGCCCATAAATATGTAAGGCTTCCCAGGCTTCCGGATGGGCCAATCTTCCACGTGGGCCGCTACGCTTCCGACTGGGAACCAGTCCAAGCTTCTAAGTGGGCTGACGCTTACGGTCAGTCGCCGACTCAGGCTTCCAAAGGCTGCCGATCTTCCGCGTGGGACGCCACGCATCCGACCGGACACCGCTGCAGGCTTCCGGATGGGCCAATATTCAGCGTGGGCCGCCACGCTTCCGACTAGGAGCCAGTCCAGGCTTCCAAGCGGGCTGACGCGTACGGTCAGTCGCCGACTCAGGCTTCCAAAGGGAGCCGATCTTCTGCGTGGGACGCCACGCATCCGACCGGGCACCGCTTCAGGCTTCCGGATGGGCCAATCTTCAGCGTGGGCCGCCACGCTTCCGACTAGGAGCCAGTCCAGGCTTCCAAGCGGGCTGACGCGTATGGTCAGTCGCCGACTCAGGCTTCCAAAGGGAGCCGATCTTCTGCGTGGGACGCCACGCATCCGACCGGACACCGCTTCAGGCTTCCGGATGGGCCAATCTTCAGCGTGGGCCGCCACGCTTCCGACTAGGAGCCAGTCCAGGCTTCCAAGCGGGCTGACGCGTACGGTCAGTCGCCGACTCAGGCTTCCAAAGGGAGCCGATCTTCTGCGTGGGACGCCACGCATCCGATCGGGCACCTCTTCAGGCTTCCGGATGGGCCAATCTTCAGCGTGGGCCGCCACGCTTCCGACTGGGAACCAGTCCAGGCTTCCAAGCGGGCTGACGCGTACGGTCAGTCGCCGACTCAGGCTTCCAAAGGGAGCCGATCTTCTGCGTGGGACGCCACATATCCGACCGGGCACCTCTTCAGGCTTCCGGATGGGCCAATCTTCAGCGTGGGCCGCCACGCTTCCGACTGGGAACCAGTCCAGGCTTCCAAGCGGGCTGACGCGTACGGTCAGTCGCCGACTCAGGCTTCCAGAGGGAGCCGATCTTCTGCGTGGGACGCCACGCATCCGACCGGGCACCTCTTCAGGCTTCCGGATGGGCCAATCTTCAGCGTGGGCCGCCACGCTTCCGACTGGGAACCAGTCCAGGCTTCCAAGTGGGCTGACGCGTACGGTCAGTCGCCGACTCAGGCTTCCAAAGGGAGCCGATCTTCTACGTGGGACGCCACGCATCCGACCGGGCACCTCTTCAGGCTTCTGGATGGGCCAATCTTCAGCGTGGGCCGCCACGCTTCCGACTGGGAACCAGTCCAGGCTTCCAAGCGGGCTGACGCGTACGGTCAGTCGCCGACTCAGGCTTCCAAAGGGAGCCGATCTTCTGCGTGGGACGCCACGCATCCGACCGGGCACCTCTTCAGGCTTCCGGATGGGCCAATCTTCAGCGTGGGCCGCCACGCTTCCGACTAGGAGCCAGTCCAGGCTTCCAAGCGGGCTGACGCGTACGGTCAGTCGCCGACTCAGGCTTCCAAAGGGAGCCGATCTTCTGCGTGGGACGCCACGCATCCGACCGGGCACCTCTTCAGGCTTCCGGATGGGCCAATCTTCAGCGTGGGCCGCCACGCTTCCGACTGGGAACCAGTCCAGGCTTCCAAGTGGGCTGACGCTTACAGTCAGTCGCCGACTCAGGCTTCTGGAGGGTACGACGCGTCAGCTGCGTCCCATCCAGGTATTACTTGCCTTGTGTGGCCGACCGATAATTTCGGTCGGGAGAGCCTTTCGTTATATATATAGAATGCTGCGTTTTACAAGATTACATCACTCTAGGGCTCTCTGTACATTTGTAGGTGTAGGGAACTCCACGGTCGGGAAAGCCTTTTGCCATGTTCATCCTCCAAGTAGTAAGCGCCCGAATGCAATTTCTCTACTACCTTGAAAGGCCTGCCCCACTGGGGTTGTAATTTGTTCACATCACCGACCGGCTTTATACGCTTCCAGACCAAGTCCCCGGCTTGAAACGAGCGCGGCAACACCTTCTGGTCGTATCTTTGTTTCATACGCTGACGGTACGCGAACATCCGGGCGACCACTTTTTCCCGGACTTCCTCCACGAGGTCAAGCTCTAAGCGCCTTCTTTCGTCATTCCCATCGTCGTAGCTTATCCGTCGATCAGATTCACAACCGACCTCGACTAGCACCACCGCCTCGCAGCCGTAGACTAGGTGGAAAGGCGTCTGCCCGGTCGCTTCTCTAGGTGTGGTTCTGTTTGCCCAAAGGACCCCGGGCAGCTGCTCCACCCAGTTTATTCCTGCATGTTCCAGCTTGGTTTTGAGCCCTCTCAAGATTTCCCGATTGGCGACTTCTGCCTGGCCGTTGCTTTGTGGATACGCCACAGACGTAAAGGCCTGCTGGATGCCGTACTTTGAACACCACTCTTTGATTTCCTTCCCTGAAAATTGCCGACCGTTATCAGAAACTAACTTGTGGGGGATCCCGTATCTGCATAAAATGTTTTGCCACAAGAACTTCATCACCGCCTGCTCGGTGATCCGGGCCAGCGCCTCTGCTTCCACCCATTTAGAGAAGTAATCTACTGCGACCAACAAGAACTTCTGAGCGGGAGCAAGCGGAAATGGACCAACGATATCCATTCCCCATTGGTCAAACGGGCAAGAGACCGCAGATGTCTTCATTACTTCGGTCGGCCGGTGTGGTAGGCACTGGTGTTTTTGACATGAGATGCATGTTGCGGCCAGCCGGTCGGCATCCTTCTGCAAAGTTGGCCAATAATACCCAGCCAACAGCGCCTTCCGGGCGGTGGCTCTACCACCCGAATGAGTACTGCATACCCCCATATGTATCTCCCGGAGCACATAATCTGCGTCTTCACTGCCAAGGCATTTGAGTAAGGGCCGGGCGTGAGCCCGTTTATAGAGGACATCTCCGATCATGGTATACTGCACGGCTCTCTTTCTGAGCATCCGAGCCTCCTCCCGGTCGGATGGTACTTCTCCTCTGGTCAAGAAGGCAATCAATGGAGTTCTCCAATCGGTTTCCAATTCGATCTCTGCTTGCTGCTCGATTTGCATGACGAATAAGGCATGGCAGGCTGGCCGAGGGACCACCCAAACTCCAACTGCGCTAGCTAGTTTGGCTAGCTCATCTGCTTTCAAGTTGCTTTCCCGAGGGATCTTCTGTAAGAGTACTTCCCTGAAACCCGCATTCAGCTGTTCATAAGCGTCGATATACTCTTGCAGCCGGCTGCTGTTGACTTCGAAATTACCGGCCAATTGCTGTATAGCCAGTTGCGAATCTGAGTATAGCCACACCCGAGTGGCGCCGACATGCCGGGCGGCTTGCAGACCGGCTAGAAGTGCTTCATATTCAGCTTCGTTATTAGTCGCCTTATGTTCTAGCCGCACGGACAGGTGTAGCTGTTCTTCTTCGGGTGAAACCATGAGAACGCCGATTCTGCTTCCTTGTCGAGAAGATGCCCCGTCCACGTACACCTTCCATACACCCTCGGCTTCGTCAGGATGTCATTCCGTCAGTAAATCGGCTAAGGCTAGAGCCTTGATAGCCGGTCGGGGTTGATATTGTATGTCATACTCACTCAGCTCGGTTGTCCATTTGACTAACCGCCCTGAGGCGTCTGGGTTTGTGAGCACCCGACCCAAGTTACTATTAGTCAATACAGTAATTGGGTGAGATAAGAAGTATGGTCTGAGCCGCCGGGCGGCCAAGAACAGTATGTAGCCCAATTTTTCGAGTGTCGTGTACCGACACTCGGCACCTTTGAATAAGTGGGCAAAGAAGTACACCGGCCTTTGCTCAGTTTTATCCTGCCGGGCCAACACCATGCTACCCGAGTCGGAGGAAGCCGCCAAGTATACATATAAACTCTCATTAGGCTCCGGCCGGGATAGTGTCGGTAGCTCGGATAGATAAACTTTCAACTCCTCGAAGGCTTTGTCACACTCTGCGTCCCACTGAAATTTGGTGGCCCGGCGTAAGGTCTTGAAGAATGGCAGACCCCGCTCGGCTGACCGGGAAATGAACCTTGACAAGGCCGTTATTCGCCCCATCAGCCTTTGAGCTTCTCTGAGATTCCTTGGAGGCGGCATCTCCATGATGGCCTTTACTTTGCCCGGATTCGCTTCGATTCCCCGCTCGGTCACTATATAGCCGAGGAACTTCCCGCTTCGAGCCCCGAATAAACATTTGGCCGGATTAAGCTTCAGGCCGAACCGCCGTAGAGTCTGGCAAGTTTCTTCAACGTCGGGGATTAGTTCTTCTGCCCGGGCAGTCTTGATCAGAATATCGTCGACGTATACTTCGACGTTACGCCCCATCTGTGATCGGAACACCTTGTTCATCATTCTTTGGTAAGTGGCCCCCGCATTCTTGAGGCCGAACGGCATGACGGTGTAGCAGTAGGTGCCGTCAGCCGTGACGAAGCTAACCTTCTCCTGATCATCAGCAGCCAGCGGTACTTGGTGGTATCCCTGGTACGCGTCCAACATTGATATGAATTCGCTGCCAGCCGTCGAGTCTACCATTTGATCAATTCGCGGGAGCGGGTAGCAATCTTTCGGGCAGGCACGATTAAGGTCTCGGAAATCAATGCATACCCGCCACTTGTCGTTGGGTTTAGATACCAGCACCACATTGGCCAGCCAGGCAGGGAACTGGACCTCCCGGATGTGTCCTGCTGATAAGTGTCATTTTGTTGATCATTTTATATGTTTAAATCCGTGTTTGACCTATATTTTACTTGTGTAATTGTGGATTTGGCCTAAGTTCTAGGATTTGTATCCTTTTTGGACTTAATTGCAAATTTGGTTAAATTTGAGTTGATTTGTCACTAAATTTTTGATCTACTCTTGTAGGCTTGAAGGGATCATGGACCTAGGTCAGGTTGGGTCAAATGTTGAGTCAAAAGTGGACTAGATCAAGTGATCAAGGATTGACTCATTTGGACCGTCCGATGCAAGAACGGTTAGATCTAGACCATCTGAGAACTTCTGATCAATCCGAGCTGGGTTTAAGTCTAATCAAGTGATCAGATCAAGATCTGAAAGTTTCAGCCTAATCTGAGATCATCTAGCCGTTGGATCACGATCAGAGTGATCTAGACCATCCATTTCAAACATCAGCTTGATCTGAGCCATCCGCTATAGATCTGGCAGATCCGAGCTACCCCGAGGATGATCCTGACCTCTGATCAAGATCTGGAAATTTTGAATCAATTCGGACGAGGATCCACCGTTGGATGAAGCGGGATTAATCTCAGCCGTTCAAATTAAATGGGTTAAGTTTAAATCGGAAATTCCCTCGGCAGATCTCGGCGTCGCGACCTCACTGTCTTCAGCTCGTTCTTCTTCATTCCTTGATGGTTTTTCTTCAAATTTCTTCCATGAGAGGCGTGGCCGACTCGATGACAACCTTGGAGCAAGATCTGAATTCTTGGAAGAGCTTTCAACGGAGATTTAATCACTGATTTGCAGCTGTGCGCGATTCTGCGATCAGATCTGAAGTTGGAGCGATTTCCCAGCGATTTGCGAGTTTAAGGGTTCTTGGCTTGCCCTTGAGTGACGATCAAGGTGGTTTTGAATCAAGAAAGGATCGAGGCTTAGTTTTTACTGCTTTTCTTTATGTTATAGCTGAAATTTCAATTCCTGTAATTCATTTCTATTTTGTTTCTGTTTTTTTCTCGTATCAGTACTTCAGCTGTAGTTTCTGAGTTTTTCCAGCTGTAATCAGGTTTCAATCTGCAAGTAGATCAGTTAGTACGTGTGTTTAGTGAACAATAGGTTTAAATTTCAGCTCAAATCTTGATTTACTGTTGCGTATCAGTTTTCCAGCAAGTGTATCAATTCTGTTCTGCATATCGATTTAGTTTCTGATTCTGCAGCTATTTCAGTTTCAGTTAGTGCTAGTTTTAAATTCCTAAAGTTAGATTAGTGTGCTATTGCATTTGGTCTTATTTTGTTGTGTACCGGTGTCCAATTCTGCAAACAAATTCAGTGTTAATTCTGTAAGTCTCAATCTAGGAATCCTGAGTTTTGTAACAGAGAATTCAGCAACTTCTAAATCTTCCTTGAACATTCGTGCTATGCATTTTATTTCAGCTGGATGTGTTTGTTCCTTCTATCAATTCGTTTCTGCAATCTTTGCATTTGGTTGTTGAAGATCTGAATTTCATTCCTGCATTTGAATTAATCCTGCATATTAGTTTAGTTTCTGAAATTGTGTTTAACCTTAGTTTGTTCTGCATTAATTTGTTTGCTTGCATTTGATCAGTTTACTTCACATTACTTGCTCCATATCAGTTGTAGTTCTGTTTTCTTCATCAATTATTGACTCAAAACTGCAACTGATCATTTCTGAAACTTTGCAGTTTGCTTGTGTCAAGTTATGCAGCACTTGTCCCAGTTTTGTTCAGTTTTATTCGGAATCTGAATTCTGCATCTATTCCTGAAATTTATTGCATTAATAGTTGTGTGTTCCATGATTAATTGAGTAGTTTAAATTCTGAATCATTAGAATTAGTTTGGTATTCAGCATTAGTTCTTTTTGGCACATAAGTTTTTTTTTTCCCTTTAGTATCAAGTTTTGTTTCCAAATTTCCCACTTTGTATCAAGATAAGCTTTCGCATTAGTATCAATCGAAAATTTCAGCCTCGTTTTAATTCTTCTGCTTAATATTTGGTTTGCAAATTAAACTGGCATTGTTTTCCCAACAGTTAGTTAAGTTCCTTGATTGCTTAGGTTTCCAATTGCTTGATGTCATTAGTTGCCTTACACTTTGCTTAGCGCACTTAGTCAAGTTTTTACATTTTCTTGCGTTTCCATTTCATTTTCGTTGCTTTGTTATTCTATTTGCAAGCAAATCCCAGATTCTATTTGAAGCCCAAAAACATTGACGACACATAAACGCAAGTTCTAATCACACAACTTGAACTAGCCCTTGGAAAAATACGACCTGTGGCCCCTTTACTACGCTTTTCTTCTTTGATTGCAAAAAGGGTTTCCAGCACTTTATAAATTTCTAAATTTGAGACCCACTTTCGTGACAGTCATTTTGGGTCCATCAAATTTTTGGCGCCGTTGCCGGGGAATCACACTAGTTGAGTTGTTTGATTTTTGCTTGTGTATTCATTTCATATTTTTCTTGATCTATTTTTCTTGCACTTACTGCTATATCATCTGATTTGATTCTATTTGTTTCATCTTTCTATATACTTGTACTGCGATTTGTTCTTGTTTTTATGACCAGGTCTACAGGTGGTGACCTAGAGGATTTTGACCCTGAGATTGAGAGGACCTTCAGAGCTAGGAGGAGCCAGCTCAGTGTTACAGAGGGATTTGGTATTATTCCTACTCAGTCTATTTCTACCATTTCAGTTGATCAGATGGCAGACCACCAGAAGACCATGAAAGAACTAGCAGCGCCAGATGCTTCTTTTCAGTACTCAAGCATTGCCTACCCAGAGCTGGGTGGAGATTTTGAGCTCAGATCTGGACTTATCCATCTTTTGCCTAAGTTTCAAGGTTTATCTGGGGAAGATCCAAACAGGCACTTACATGAGTTTCATGTTGTTTGCTCCACTATGAAGCCTCAGGGCATTTCAGAGGAAGACATCAAGCTGAGGGCTTTTCCTTTTTCTTTAACTGGAGCAGCTAAGGATTGGTTTTACTATTTACCTACTGGGCATGTGTCTAGTTGGATTTCCATGAAGAAGGCTTTCTTAGAGAAATATTTTCCAGCCTCCAGAACAGCAATTATCAGAAAAAGTATCTGTGGCATTCAGCAGATAGTGGGAGAGACACTCTATGACTATTGGGAGAGATTCAACAAGTTGTGCTCCAGTTGCCCCCAGCATCAGATTAGTGAGCAGCTCCTCATCCAGTACTTTTATGAGGGATTATTACAGATGGATAGGATTTTGATTGATGCAGCAGCTGGAGGGGCTTTAGTTAACAAGACACCATATCAAGCCAGGGAGCTTATTTCAAATATGGCTGAGAACTCACAACAATTTGGAGGCAGTGCATTATCTACTCGAGGGGTTAATGAAGTTCAAGGGGTTTCTAATGATCAAAAGGAGATTAGTAGTGCATTGTTAGAACTCACATCAGCTGTTAAGCAAATGGGTCTTCAGATTTCAAGTAAAAATTCAACTCCTTCAGCACCTCCACAATCAAATCAAATGGTGATGAGTGTATGTGGAATTTGTTCTAGCAAGGAACACACTTCAGATTTATGTCCCAACCTACAACAAGATGAGTCAGTAGCAGCTTTGGTTAGGGGACAATTCCAAACTAGGAACAATCCATATTCTCCTACTTACAACCCCGGGTGGAGGGATCATCCAAACTTGAGCTATGGAAATTCTTTTTGCCAACAAGGCCCACCTCAACATCAATCACAGCAACCCCAACAAATGTTTCAGCAAGGGCAGCAGCAACCATTACAATCACAGCAACAAAATCAGCAAATTCAGCCCTTTAATCAGCAATTTCAGCCTCCAAATCAACCAATTCAGCAGCCATTTCAAGGGTTTCAACAAGGTTTTCAAGGGAATTTGAGTTATCCACAGCCATATCAACCTCCACAGCAACAAGTTCAACAACCACAGCAAAATTTCCAGCCTTGGAACCAAAGTTTTCAGCCCCAACAAGCCCAACAACCACATTTCCAAAGATCCCAGCAAATCCAACAATTTCAGCCTACTTCCTCATCATATCAAGGTCAACCAAGGACCTATGCTAATCAAGGAGGCTATGGGAACTCAAATGGAGGAGATCCACAGCAACAACAAATGATGGAGATGCTACAACAAGTGCTCCAACAACAACAACAACAACAACAACACACTCAATATCTTGAGAAACAAATTGGGCAAATGGCTAGTAATATAAATCAAAGTAAAGCTCAAGGATCGGACCTATTACCTTCCCAAGCTGTTCCTAACCCTAGAGGAAATGTTAGCGCAATTTATTTGAGGAGTGGGAAGGTTGCATCAACTCCAAATGACCCGAGAGCTGAATTTTCAGAAAACAGGGCAGCATCTTCGTTTCCAGGCCAAATCAGTGCCGAAACCACTCCAAATTCAGTGGATACCACCCCTAGCTCGTGCCCAACTTCTTCATCTATCAATCCTCCAATTTTGGTGGAAAACGGAACACAAAACAGTGGCGAGACAGTTCCTACAGCAGCTACGGAAAACAGGGCAGCAACAAAAAAATCAGCCCCACCCATTTTGGTTCATGAGGAGGAAGTTCCTATTCCTTTGCCTTTTCCAAATGGGAGAACTCCAACCAGAAGACAAGGGGAAGAGGAGAAAGCAAAAGAGTACAACGAATTGGTAAAACTTTTTAGTAAAGTTGAAATTAATGTACCCTTGCTGACAATGATTAAACAGGTTCCTAAATATGCGAAATTTTTGAAAGATCTTTGTGTTAACAAGAGAAAGCTTAAGGAGAATGAAATGGTCAGCATGGGGAAGAATGTTTCATCACTCATCCATGCCATACCTCAGAAGTGTGAAGACCCTGGCATGTTCACTGTATCTTGTGAGATAGGAAGCACCACGCTACATGATGCCATGCTTGATTTAGGAGCTTCTATTAATGTCATGCCCAGGACAGTCTTCCAGATGCTTGGCATTGGACCTCTACAGCCCACTGGAATTATGATTCAGCTAGCAGACCGGAGTCAGACCCGCCCGGCAGGAGTAATTGAAGATGTGTTAGTTAAAGTGAAAGAATTGATTTTCCCAGCGGACTTCTACATTCTAGACATGGAGGGAGAGTACCTTGCACGTAGATCCCCACTTATCCTTGGAAGGCCTTTTCTGAAGACTGCAAGAACCAAAATTGATGTATATGCTGGCACCCTTTCGATGGAGGTGGGAGACACAGTAGTCCAGTTTAGCATTTTCGACGCCATGAAGGACCCTAAGGGAAATCGTTCTATTCTGAGCATAGACACTGCAGATGAGATTGTTGAGGCACCTAGCGTTGCTGATGATAGTATTTTTGATATAGTGAGAGGAGAGTTGGTTTCAGAGGAGGATTCATCTGATTTTTCTTGTTTTGTATTTTGTGATGATATTGTTTTTGATAGCCCTATTCTTTTTAATGATGTTGTTGCAGAGATTACTCAGGAGGCATGCACAGGAGATTATTCTATAGGTGTAGGGGATTGCACAGAGCCCCAGGGATCACCACCACTTTCAGAAGGTGTAGGGACTTGCATGATTGGAGCAAGTACCCAAGGATCACCTATTTTAGTTGATTGTTCACCAGATTTTGAGCCCGAGATGGAGGTATTTCTTGTAGACCTAGTAGACACTTTTCATCATGAACAGGTAAGTATTTCTTCTTTTCCTTTAGAGAATTTTAGGGAGATGTCTAGATTTGCATGTGAAGAATATCTTGATTCATCATGTGTGAAAAATAATTGTGAAAATTCTTTTGAGGCACCCAGACTTGATTTTATGCATTGCTATGATATTCTTGAGACAGATTATGCTAAAATTGATTTTGAAAAACTTTTAGAGCCTGAAATTGAAGTAGTTTATTGTGAAGAGTCTCTTGTTATTTCTTATGCTGAAATTGAATGTGAAAAACTTCTAGAGGTACCTGAGATTGAGTTAATTGACTGTGGAATTTTTCTTGATATACCTCATGTAGATTATGCTTGTGAAAAATTTATTGAGGTACCCAAAATTGATTTTATTGGATGCGATGCATTTTTAGATACATTTGATGTAGAGATTGATTATATTGCACTTCTTTCTTACCCTGCATGCTTGAGGAAGGTTTTACATGGTTTTGCAGGGTCCCAGAGATTTCTTGAGTGGGTTCTACATCTAGACAGACTTCAACCACCTGGAAGATTTTTCAGAAAGAATAAAGAGGGAGGAGATGAACTTGCTTTGACTTATAGCACTCCACCTCTGAAGTGGTTATTGTACTTAAATCAACTTCGGCCACCTGGACATTTTATTGTGAAGAATAAGTGTGGGGGAGTAATGCAAAATAAAATTGAGCAAATGAAGGAAATTGTTTTAGCTACTCCTACTCCTCCCCTACCACGATGGAGATTATTCCTTGATAGACTCCGACCGCCAGAAATAAAAGGGAGTTTTCTTTTTCTTGCTTTTTCTTTCATTGCCATTTTCCTCTTTATGCTTGCTAGAAGTAGAATTTTCTTTTGAAATGAATTCTTGCTAATAAATGCTTGAATAGAGTAGAATTAATAAATAGGCATTATAAATGCCATTTTATGTCTTTTGGCACTTTTCCTTGATTAATAGGAATAAATGTATCCCTCTAGGTTATTTTCATAGCATTTTAGAGTCTTTTGAAAACAAATTAAATTTGGTTGTTAAAACTTAAGGTTTAAGCTCATGGATGAAATCTTGGATGCTTGAGTACTACTTGGCTATGGATTCTTGATTGAGGACTTGAGATGAATTAGTTGTACCTAGTGAGGGTTAGCCTTATTTTTGTGAAACATACATGTGATTGTACTCTAGAACTTGCTTAGGTTCTTTCAAAGTCATATTTCAATGTTTAGATCACTTCTATAGAGGCTAATAAATTTGTTTACCTTTCCATGTCAATTTTTGGAAAAAAAATCATGTTCATCCTATTTTCTTTCCTTATTTCCTATTCCTAACCATGCGTTCTAGGGACTTGTTTGTTTGGAGATATTCTTTGATGTGATTTTGCCCGAGACGGACAAAAGATTAAGTGTGGGGGAGTGGATAGTGTGATGGAAACATTTGAAAAAAATTCATTTCATTTATTGAGTTGAAGCCAAAAATTGCCAAATTGAGTTGAGTTTGGTATCAAGATCAAGCAAGAAGAAGTAGTGAAGGAAGACAACAATTGAGGCATCTAGACTCTTGCTCATTCTTTGAAAATCAAAGGAAAACAAATGACATACAATGAAGAAGAAAAAAAATCTGCAATTAAGAGAAGGAAATGGCACACAAAAGAAGCAAGTTATCAAGCCATTGAGTGGAAGAGTATGTTTCAATATCTGAATTAACTGGAAACCTTGGAAGTGTGAAAATGCGATTGAAGTATTTGAAGAGCTGAGCTTGAAACACATAAAGAAAAAAAAAACAAGAGAAAGGAAAAAGTTTGATGGAAGTGTGCCAACTAGAGAAGGGTGTGTATCAAAAGGAAGTTGCAAGGGTTAGCAAAAGCTACATGAGGAGCAGCAAAATTTTGTTTTTGATTGTATTTGATGTCTCAAATTCTCTGATAGAAAGGCTGATCCGAATGAGCTCATTAGCAGAAAAAAAAAAACACAGAAAAACAGTTGAAAAACAGAAAAAAAAAACAGAATTTTGAGTTTGGTTTCACTTGAGGGCTCTAAATCTGGGAGAAGTTTGGAAGCTACTGGTTTTGAGAAATCAGATATGAATTAAGAGAAGCTGCAAATGAAATAAGGAAGCTAGCAGCTTGGAAAAAAAATAGAAAAAAAAAAACAGTTTGAAAAAGGAAGAAAAACAGAAAAAAAAAGGAGCAAGTTGGGTATCTAATTGAATTTTCGGCACCATGAAATTAGTGGAGATGTTCTTATCCGACTCAGAGCTTTGATCCAATACATTCTGATTTCATTAGAGAAAAGAAAGGAAAAGAAAAAAATCAGAAAAGGAAAAGAGGGAACAAGATTGGCACGCAAGAGAAAAAAAAAATGGTACAATGAGGCTTTTCCATAAAAATTTTGAAGGGCAATACCAAAAGCTCTTTCCATCCCACTTTGGACTTCATTGTATGGATTGAAAAGAGGGCAAAAATGCATCAAGAATATCCTTGAACATCCAAGTCTTCCAATTCATTCAAATTAGCTATTTACTTTGCTTTTATTCAATTTCTACCATTTCCTATTTCTTTCACTTTTGAATAAGTTTTTATAGATGATTGATTCTAATCTTGGATAATGGTAGAGAGTAGATAATAAGCAAGCTTATGGTAGTACAAGAAGCATGTGTGTAAGAGTGAGCTCCATTTTCATTATGTCTTTAGAATTTAGGAAGAGAGCCACCAAAAGTTTCCCTTGAGAGGTTTAGTGAGTGGAATTCATCTCAATGAATCATAAAGGTTGAATTTGTTAAGTTGTTGATTTAAGGACAAGATATTAGTCTATAGAGTTTAGATTTTTTGAGAATTAACAACCCTAGGTAATTTCTTTTCAATTGCTTCTACTCATGTTTGGGAATAACCTAGGGGATACATATTTAGTACTTTTCGCGAGACGCTCAAGCTTAAGTGTGGGGGAGTTGATAAGTGTCATTTTGTTGATCATTTTATATGTTTAAATCCGTGTTTGACCTATATTTTACTTGTGTAATTGTGGATTTGGCCTAGGTTCTAGGATTTGTATCCTTTTTGGACTTAATTGCAAATTTGGTTAAATTTGAGTTGATTTGTCACTAAATTTTTGATCTACTCTTGTAGGCTTGAAGGGATCATGGACCTAGGTCAGGTTGGGTCAAATGTTGAGTCAAAAGTGGACTAGATCAAGTGATCAAGGATTGACTCATTTGGACCGTCCGATGCAAGAACGGTTAGATCTAGACCATCTGAGAACTTCTGATCAATCCGAGCTGGGTTTAAGTCTAATCAAGTGATCAGATCAAGATCTGAAAGTTTCAGCCTAATCTGAGATCATCTAGCCGTTGGATCACGATCAGAGTGATCTAGACCATCCATTTCAAACATCAGCTTGATCTGAGCCATCCGCTATAGATCTGGCAGATCCGAGCTACCCCGAGGATGATCCTGACCTCTGATCAAGATCTGGAAATTTTGAATCAATTCGGACGAGGATCCACCGTTGGATGAAGCGGGATTAATCTCAGCCGTTCAAATTAAATGGGTTAAGTTTAAATCGGAAATTCCCTCGGCAGATCTCGGCGTCGCGACCTCACTGTCTTCAGCTCGTTCTTCTTCATTCCTTGATGGTTTTTCTTCAAATTTCTTCCATGAGAGGCGTGGCCGACTCGATGACAACCTTGGAGCAAGATCTGAATTCTTGGAAGAGCTTTCAACGGAGATTTAATCACTGATTTGCAGCTGTGCGCGATTCTGCGATCAGATCTGAAGTTGGAGCGATTTCCCAGCGATTTGCGAGTTTAAGGGTTCTTGGCTTGCCCTTGAGTGACGATCAAGGTGGTTTTGAATCAAGGAAGGATCGAGGCTTAGTTTTTACTGCTTTTCTTTATGTTATAGCTGAAATTTCAATTCCTGTAATTCATTTCTGTTTTGTTTCTGTTTTTTTCTCGTATCAGTACTTCAGCTGTAGTTTCTGAGTTTTTCCAGCTGTAATCAGGTTTCAATCTGCAAGTAGATCAGTTAGTACGTGTGTTTAGTGAACAATAGGTTTAAATTTCAGCTCAAATCTTGATTTACTGTTGCGTATCAGTTTTCCAGCAAGTGTATCAATTCTGTTCTGCATATCGATTTAGTTTCTGATTCTGCAGCTATTTCAGTTTCAGTTAGTGCTAGTTTTAAATTCCTAAAGTTAGATTAGTGTGCTATTGCATTTGGTCTTATTTTGTTGTGTACCGGTGTCCAATTCTGCAAACAAATTCAGTGTTAATTCTGTAAGTCTCAATCTAGGAATCCTGAGTTTTGTAACAGAGAATTCAGCAACTTCTAAATCTTCCTTGAACATTCGTGCTATGCATTTTATTTCAGCTGGATGTGTTTGTTCCTTCTATCAATTCGTTTCTGCAATCTTTGCATTTGGTTGTTGAAGATCTGAATTTCATTCCTGCATTTGAATTAATCCTGCATATTAGTTTAGTTTCTGAAATTGTGTTTAACCTTAGTTTGTTCTGCATTAATTTGTTTGCTTGCATTTGATCAGTTTACTTCACATTACTTGCTCCATATCAGTTGTAGTTCTGTTTTCTTCATCAATTATTGACTCAAAACTGCAACTGATCATTTCTGAAACTTTGCAGTTTGCTTGTGTCAAGTTATTCAGCACTTGTCCCAGTTTTGTTCAGTTTTATTCGGAATCTGAATTCTGCATCTATTCCTGAAATTTATTGCATTAATAGTTGTGTGTTCCATGATTAATTGAGTAGTTTAAATTCTGAATCATTAGAATTAGTTTGGTATTCAGCATTAGTTCTTTTTGGCACATAAGTTTTTTTTTTTTTTTCCCTTTAGTATCAAGTTTTGTTTCCAAATTCCCCACTTTGTATCAAGATAAGCTTTCGCATTAGTATCAATCGAAAATTTCAGCCTCGTTTTAATTCTTCTGCTTAATATTTGGTTTGCAAATTAAACTGGCATTGTTTTCCCAACAGTTAGTTAAGTTCCTTGATTGCTTAGGTTTCCAATTGCTTGATGTCATTAGTTGCCTTACACTTTGCTTAGCGCACTTAGTCAAGTTTTTACATTTTCTTGCGTTTCCATTTCATTTTCGTTGCTTTGTTATTCTATTTGCAAGCAAATCCCAGATTCTATTTGAAGCCCAAAAACATTGACGACACATAAACGCAAGTTCTAATCACACAACTTGAACTAGCCCTTGGAAAAATACGACCTGTGGCCCCTTTACTACGCTTTTCTTCTTTGATTGCAAAAAGGGTTTCCAGCACTTTATAAATTTCTAAATTTGAGACCCACTTTCGTGACAGTCATTTTGGGTCCATCACCTGCCTCCAATAGTCTTTCAACCTCCGCCCGGATGACTTTATTCTGAGCGGCGCTGTGGTCCCTCTTTCGCTGTTTCACTGGCCGCGCACCCGGGTGCACGTGCAATTGATGCTCTGCTACTTCTGGCCGGACTCCCTTTAAGTCTTTCGCCGACCAGGCAAATACGTCTTGATTCCGAGCGAGGGAGTCAATTAGGGATTGCTTCAGCTCCTCGGAAAGTCCTGCAGCAATTTGTATCTTGGTATCCTCCCGCCCGGGCAAAAGTTGTACCTCTTCTTTGTCCTCCCTCAATTCTGCCCAGGGGGAGGCTTGCACCATGTTGCAGCTGCTACCTGCCCGCCTTGCTTTCTGACCTCCCGTCCGGACATCATCAGCGTAGCAGCGCCGGGCCACGGTCTGATTGCCCTTTACCTCGCCGACCCTGTCGCCGACCGGAAACTTCACCTTGAGGTAGTAGGTGGAGACTACCGCTTTGAATTCGTTGAGAGCTGGTCGACCGAGGATGGCGTTGTAGGCAGCTGGCGCATCCACAATCAGAAACGTGGTCCACCGGGTTCTCTTGAGTGGCTCTTCTCCAAGTGAGACGGCTAGCCGTATTTGTCCAACCGGCCGTACTTCGTTCCCCGTAAATCCGAACAGGGGAGTAGCCACCGTCTCCAGCTGCGATATGTCAATTTGCAGTTGATCGAAAGCTCGTTTATATAAAATGTTTACCGAGCTGCCGGTGTCCACAATGGTGCGGTGGACTTCGTAGTTGGCGATGACAGCCGTGATGACCAGCGGGTCGTCGTGCGGCACCTCCAATCCTTGTAAATCCTGTGGCCCCCAGCTGATTTGGGGCCATTGAGCTTGAGAGGTGCTGACTCCGACTTGGTGAATTTCCAGTCGGCGCACCTGCGTCTTCCTGGCTCGGTTGGAGTCGCCTCCGGTCGGGCCGCCGGAAATCACATTGACGCCTCCTCGGACGGCGTTCTGGTGATTTGCTTGATCTTCGTCAAGTTCTTCCGCCTCTTCCTGCTCGGGTTGAGAAAACAATTGCCGAGCGGCGGGGGTATCATGCCTTTGTCTTTGTTGGGCTGTGGCTCCCTGACCACGCCCGCGCCCCTGCGGGGTTTGTCGTCCTTGGCCCCTGCCGAGTGGGGTCCGAGCTCTGCCGCCTGCTCGGCAATCTTCCGTGTTGTGCGTGTTGCACTGGTGAAACGCACAATACGGTGCCCATCGGTTGGGCCATTTCCCCTGTGCCACCTGCACTTGCTGGGGTCTCATTCCCGGCCGATCAGCCGGTCGGGGACTGCGAATCGGTCCTCCTGGCGATCTGTTGTGTTGAGGTGAGAGTTGTGGGCTAACTATTACTTCCTTCCTCCGGGCGGCTTGCGCTTCCTCTACGTTGATATACTTAACAGCCTTCCCGAGTAGGCTGTCGAAATCCTTCGGTGGTTTCCTGATCAGGGATCGAAAGAAATCACCCTCTTGAAGCCCTTGTGAGAAGGCGGCGATCAGCACTTCGGGCGTGGTGTTGGGCACCTCGATAGCTACTCCATTGAACCTCTGGATGTAGGCCCGTAGTGATTCTTTCGGACCTTGCTTCAGCGAGAACAAGTTGAGGCTGGTCTTATGATGCCTCCGACTGCTTGCAAAATGTTGCAGGAACAGCTGCTTAACTTCTGCGAAACTTTCGACTGATCCGCCCGGGAGTCCATCGAACCATCGTTGAGCCTGCCCGGAGAGGGTTGTCAGGAAAGCACGGCATTTGACGCCCTCCGGGTATTGGTGCCGCCGGGCGGCGCTTTCGAACTTCATGACGTGTTCCTCGGGGTCGCTGGCCCCCGAATACTCAGGCATGGTGAAGAATCGCAGATGCTTGGGAACGGGGTCCCCAAGAATTTGAGGTGAGAAAGGACTGTGAGTCGGGCGGGCCGCCACTGGGTCGGCCAACCCCTTCCCTTTATCGGGGCGCGCCTGATGTGCCCGGCTGGACGCTGAAGCTTCGGTCGGGGCCGATTGGGCCTCGTTCCTAAAAAGTGCTTGGGGAAATTTAGGAATGAAGGGGTCGGGCTGAACAGTCATACCTTCCGCATTTCCCCGTATAGAGGGCCCAGGGTGCCGGGCCCCTTGACTACCGGTTGGCGGATGCGACTGTTGTGCCTTCTGTGTCCGGACAGACATCAGCAATTCGTATTCTTCTGGCGAAAGAGTAACCGTCAGTGGATTGGGGTTTTCCATTCTTCGCTCTCGATCAGGCAGCAAAGCCCTCCTTCTAGCGCCAAATTGATCCTGTCGCCGAGCGCGATGGAGCCGCAACCGGATGACGGTGTAGAGGCGTGACGTGGACGATGACTGGATGTCCTCGCGCAGAATGGCAGCGGGCGTAGGGTGTCATTCGAATGGTAGAAAGCAGGTGCCGCCGGATGAACCCTCGACCGGATGGAGGTGGACCTGGGGAGGAAGATGACCGTTAGCAACCTAGCCGGGAGACGTCCCGGCAAGGCACTCCGACGGTTAAGTCAGCCCTCCGATGAACAAGGAAAATAATGAAGTATCGAAGACAAGAGGTTTCGCGCGTATATGTGTGCGTACCTGCGAATGAGGAGAGGAGTGGCTTATATAGCCGGGGAAAAGGACCAATTCTGACATGTGTCAGGACCTTCTGACAGGGTCAGAAGATATGGTATGGTTAGGTCGATTTGGGTATGACCTGTGTCAGGATCTTCTGACAGGATCAGAAGATATGATATGGTTAGGTTGTTTTGAGTACGACCTGTGTCAGGCTTCTCTGACAGGGTCAGAGGATATGGTATGGTTATGTTGATTTGTAACCAACACTTTGTCGTATACTGTTTGTCTTATGTGAGGAAAGAGACAGGTTTCTGTAAATCTCGGACAGGCGGCGCCGGTCAGAGAGTGTCAGTTCACACGAGTGGTGACAGCCTGCTATCGGCAGCTGGTGCAAGTGCATTTTCTTTATCCCAAGGTGATTCTCAAGAGAGTGCCCGAGTGGACACAGGGACGACAAACCCGGCTGGATATCAAGTCTGGGTGTAAAGGACTGCCGGGCGGATGTACTAGGATACACGAGGCGTGTGAGCCTTAATGCGGTCGGCCGGGTTTGATCGGCCGGATGAGGCGTGTAAGCCTTAATGTGGCCGGCCGGGTTTGTCTGGCCGGATGAGGCGTGTAAGCCTTAATGTGGCCGGCCGGGTTTGTCCGGCCGGATGAGGCGTGTAAGTCTTAATGTGGCCGGCCGGATTTGACCGGCCGGCGGAGACCCTGGGACCGGTCGAGATGTTTGTCGAGTTGGCTGCCCGTACATTGACGTGGATCCTGAAGTTGGTCAGGCCGTTTGCCATGTTGGCGGTCCGTACGATGCCAAAGATAGGACGGGATCAGTATTAATTTGTTTTTTTCTCCGCTTTAATTTTCTTTAGTTGGTATCGAGGCCGATACCGTGAAGAGCAATGAGATAGGAACGTTGATGAGATGGCAAACACATTAGCTATGGGAAGACCGTCGGTGACTCATCATTAACGGTAAAAACATTCACAAACAAACGTTAGAGACGGACACATAGGTAGCACTAAAGCACTAAAACGGGTTTAAGCGGGTTTGGAGCCCGTCAATGGAATTTGATCACCCATACAAATTCTGAAAGGAAACGACTTTTTAACATAAATTAATAAACTAAACAAATCGCTCTCTTTAATTTTCATTTCCGTCCTTCAAACTATTTGACTCCCCAAAAGAGACAATCAATTTTGATCAATTATTTAATTATTTCAAATATATTCGACGACTAAGTGGCTCGATTGAGGGACACAATATGGGTAAGTACACTTCTCCTCACCAGTGTTTAATTGGATAAATATGGGACCCTGTTGTTCCCACACTGGATTAACTATAGTAAATGTTGGCGATTGTATAAAATGGGTAGCCAAATAGAAAAATACACGGCATATTACTCGATGACTCAGGGGACACGGCATATTACTCGATGACTCATGGAGTATTTGGAAAAGCTACTATTAGTTACTTTTTTAAATTTTAACTACACAATAGACTTTTAGATGATTATGAAGGCTAGATTCTATTTTAATTTTTATAATTTTTACTCAAAAGTTGAAAGTAATAATTTGTTTTTTTTTTTCTATTTTAACTTTTTCTTATGATCTAAAATTAAAAGTTGACATTTATACTCTTAATAAATTTATTATTTTACATAATTATCACCATATTTTTAAATAAAATTTTATATTTTTATATAATGTATATTTTCATATATTTTTATACATATTTTTATAACTTTTATTATTTTTATTTTTATATTTTATTAATTTTATATTTTTGTAAACATATACATTATTAAAAAAGATTAATTTTGATATAATATTCAAAATATAATAATAAATATATTAAACATTATTAATGGTATATCAAAATTATATTTAGCTAATTGAAAAAAATTAAGTTATATAATTTAAGGATATTATTGTCATTTAACTAAAAATTAAATTTGGAAGTAATTATTCATCAAATACTCAAACTTTACTTTGTATCAGTTTTTGCCTTATATTTTTAAACACTCCATGTTTTAACTTTTCGTTGACTTCAAGATAATCTTTATGAGAATTACTTTTTAAGAAATAAAAATTCTCTCAAATAATCCGTCTATATTTTTCACGTCCCTAGCGCTGCTAATGTCTCTCACACTCTAATTTAATTTATATATGTAATAAAAATGTTGAGATCATAAAGAAATTATTAAGATTTTTTTTTAATTTTTTAATGAAGAAATATATGAGAGTTTTTTTTATTTTTAATATGATATTGATGTGAAATCGAGAGTGGAAACTCTTGTAAAGCTCCCTCAAATATGGATGATCTAAGAAAATGCTAAAGGTGTCTTCAAAAAAACATCCTTAATAAAGTTGTAAAATATAAATACATTATTCAAAATATATTTCCAAAATATAATCTTAATTAATGTAAGAACAAGAAAAAAAAAATATTTACAGCATACTTGTGACTTGTGAGACAGGTTTTCCTATTTAAAGCAATAATTTCTGAACTCAAATATTGTTGATATTTTGAAAAAGTTTATCTGTATATTGATAAATGCCAATTTTTATGAATGGAATAGATATTTTAGATGAGACGTTATATTGATACTAATTAAAATTTAAAGAATATTTAATGTTTTTAATAAAATCGTAATAAAGAAGAACCATCTATTTAATATGCTCGATTAATAAATTTTTATTTTTAGGAGGTGACTGATAATGTCTCCATCTTACGTTCTAAAAATTAAAATATGATAAAATTAGTATGCTTATTTTATTTACTCATTAATTATAATATTTAGATTAATAATATTAGTAATTTATCTTGTTATATTAATTTTGATACGGATTGACTGAAGTTTTAGAAACGAATGAATCATTATTTTTTTTCCCACTCAATTTGTAAATTTTTATTAGAAATTGTCTAATTGAATTTTATAATCTAGTATAACAGATCATTTAGTTAAAAAAAGTAATAAATTAATTAAAATTTGAGCGGTTCAGTCGGAACCAGAATTCACTCAATTCGGACCGAGTCAACAGCCTAGCCACTACTTAAACCCTAATGTCCTCGTCCATCAGTGTCCGGCGGAAACCCTAATTATATTGGGCTATCTATCGATCCTTGTTTTCTATAAATATATCCATCAATAGTTGAATGGCATCGTGTTGGTTTGCCTACTTGTTCTATAGATCCATATAAGATTTATTTTTCCCAGGTACACGATCAATATTTCTCAATTCTTCTTCTTCGAAGTGGAGATTGCCGTGACGACTACGGAAATTCAAGCTCAACAGACCGGATCACAGATCTCTCTTCGTGGGATTTGTATGTCGACCACCCCGCTGACCTGAGCATTCTCCATTAGGTGCATCTTTTTGTCGTATTTAATTTATGATTGTTTCCCCTGATTTTGGGTTACCGGTCTCTTCCCTCGATTTCGTATTCTTCACTTCATTGATCTACAGGTGCCTTTCTTTTGTTATTTTTCTGTATCTCTACATGATCGATCTCAATATATACTCTTGCGGAGAGTCCCTTATCATCATTTCCAAAAAAGTGTATACATTGTTTAGTCGATCTTTTCCTTTAATCTTTATCTATGAAATTGGAGAATGATTGGATGAGGATAAGAGAGCTCCCTCTTCTGAAGTACACACTGAGGATGCTTGCGGGCAGAATCGAACCATTAACAAATATGCCACCACTGAGCCTTTGTTCTCCTTGTATTGTTCTCTTTCTTGTTTTTTTTCCCATAATTTTTGTATGTTTCACAAGTCGACGATAAGGACGAATTAAAATCACGAATTATTCAACCTTTGATCTTAGTGTATATGATCCAAATGACGCTTTCCCTTTATTTCTGAATCGTAGTCTATTTGTAATTTAAATTCAATTTTAAACTACGGTCTTGTTTTCCCATTTTTAGTATTTGCAATTTCGTTATTTGATGAAAGCATAAAATATTTCTCAGGACACCTTCCTTCACAGCCAAGTTTTAGGTTGTGGATGAGAGTAATACGCTCATGCTGATAAGTGTGCCTCTCTATTTATTGTTTATTAGTCATTTTACTAATAGTGTTTGATTTTTTTCTTGCTGATTAGCTTATGATGATCACTATTTGTGTTGGAATTACCGACTGATGTGGTTAAAACCATTATGACGCATATCATCTGGCTTTCTGAAGCTATTGTTTTCCATCTTTTTTTTTTGTCTTGATAGTTTTTTTTTCCATTAAAGCAAATTGTTGTTTCTTTGAATTTCTAACGCAATCTGCATTGATTTTCTTTATCTTTGAAATCCCAATGAGGATCATAAGACCTCTTGATAGGAAGTGCCGTATGACACTTTAAACAGCAGCTGTGCCAACCAGTTACTTGCACTTTTCTCTGCATTTGCTCCACTCAAATTCTGTAAGAATTGAGCTATAGCGTATGTCAAATGATTAGTGTAGATCAACTGGAACTGGTCATAGTTGTTTGCATGATTTTAAACGGGGTCTCTGAGGGTTCCACGAGTTAATGTTATTCAATTATTATTCTCTAGACTTGATGCCATGTCTCCAGTAGCTTATGCAGTCATTGATGTGCTATTGCCAGGATGATAAAAGTCCTTTATTGGCTTTTCGTTGCCTAATAGGAATCTTTGGAAAAGTGTAAATTTATCCACGGTGCCATTTATGTCGATTACATGCGCACCGTTTTACTTGAAGAATATATTTCATGTTTAATATTTTAGTTGTTGTTTAGATTCGACTGCATATTTCAGTTTCACTTTTTCTTTCTTGTTTTTTTGTTATTTTACGTAAATTGTGTTTATATTGGTTTAAGTTATGCAAGTGATGAGAAACATAGACAGGGACATCTGCATTCTTCCGAGAGGTTGATGACTAGTTCTACAGTAAATGGGAATCTCTCTGATGCAATATTTTAAATTTTGTAAGGCTGAGTTCGTAACTTTTGCAATTAATTTATTCTTAATGCATAGTTATTGATGCTTTTCTTCTCACTACCATTAAGGCCTTTTGCCTTGCTTTGAGACTATTCTTTGCGCAGAATTTTGTATTTTGATACTTCTGTTTTTGTGTGTTTACTCATTTTCTATTATTCGGACTCCTATGATGATTAAATAAAAACAGTAATTCTTCCTAGGTAGCAAACCATGCGGAATAAAACATGGAAACATGAACTTAGGTGTATTTTTTAATTTTAATTTCTGCTTTAATTTGTGACATTATTTCTCTGGTTTACTATATGGTTCCTTCTAAAGATGTGGAATTAGAAGTATTATTTTTTGTTTTTATTCGATTGTGGCAATGATTCATGGAATGTCATTGTGTTGTTTTTCCTATTCGTTATTTAGATCTGTTTGATTTATTTTGCTCAGGTAGACAATCAATATTTCTTGATTCTTCTTGAAAGCTGTGATTGCCATGACGGCTTTGGATATTCAAGCTCAACAGACTGGATAGGAGATCTCCCTGTGCAATCTCCATTAGATGTATCGTTTTGTTATATTTAATTTCTGATTTTTTTTCTTCTGATATTGGGTTACTGATATCTTCACTCATATCATATTCCTCACTTCATTGATAGAAAAGTACCTTTCTCTATTTCTCAAGATCCCTAATTGCAATATGTCACATCTTGTGGTGAATCACTTATCATCATTGCCAAAAAAGTTTATACATTGTCTCGTTGATCTTTTCCTTGAATCTGTATCTGTCAACGGACAGTGATGGGATGCGGATAACAGATAAGTCTTGATTTTTTTTAATGTTTGCTTTCTCTTTAATTCTGAATCATATTCTATTTGTATTTTCTATTTTTAAATTATGGTTTTATTTTCCATTTTATTAATATTTGCAAATTTGCCATATGATGAAAGCTTGAATATTATCGTAGAACACCATCCTACACAGCCTAGTTTAGGTTGTGGATGAGAATAATACATTCATTGCGGATGAATGGCTCTATTTATTGTTTATCAGTCATTTTACTTAAAAAGTTTTTTTTTTCATATTAGCTTGTACTGATGGCTATCTGTTTGTTAGTCATCTGGCTTTCTGTGCTTGTATTCTTCCATTTGATTTGTTAGTTTCTTTTAAAAACTCAAATCTGTATTTCTAACTCAATCTACATTGAAATTCATTATGTTTGAAATCCCAATGAGGATGGTAAGACCTCTTGATAGGAAGTGCCGTATGACACTTTAAACAGCAGCTGTGCCAACCAGTTTCTTGCACTTTACACTGCATTTGCTCCACTCAAATTCTGTAAGAATTGAGCTGTAGCTTATGTCAAGTGTAGATCAACTGGAACTGGTCATGGTTGTTTGTGTGATTTGAATCGGGTCTCTGAGGGGTCCATGAGATTAATGTTTCTCGACTATTATTCGCTAGACTGATGCCACGTCTTCAGTAGCTTATGCAGCGATTGATGGTGCTATTTTCAGGACAATAAAAGTCCTTTATTGGCTTTTCGTTGGCTGATACGAATCTTTGGAAAAATTTTAATTTATCCACGTTGCCTTCTATCTCGATTACATTTGCTCCTTTTAACTTGAAGCATAGATCTCATGTTTAATATTTTCGTTGTTTAGATTCGACTGCATATTTCAGTTTCACTTTTTCATTCTTGTTTTTTTGTTATTGTGACTAAATTGTGTTTATATTGGTTTAAGTTATGCAAGTGATGAGAAACATAGACAGGGACATCTGCACTCTTTCAAGAGGTCGATGACTTGTTCTATGGTAAATGGGAATCTCTTTGATGCAATATTTTATTATTTTTTTAACGCTGGTTCTTAATTTTGTAATTAATTTATTCTTAATGCATATTTTCTTGCCACTATCATTAAGGCCTTTTGTCATGTTTTGATACTATTCTTTGCACATGATTTTTGGATTTTGATACGTTTTTTTTTTATTTGTGCGCACTCATTTTCTATTATTTGGATTCTATGGTGATTAAATAAAAACTTTCATTCTTCCTTGGTGGCAGACCATGCGGAATAATCACGGAGACCTGAACTGATCAGTATTTTTTTTTAAATTTTTATATCTGATTTAATTTGTTATAGATTATTTCTCTTGTTTACTATGTTGAATGGTTCGTTCTAAAGGTTTGGAATTAGAAGTATTTGTCTTTATTTGACGGTGTCTGATTCATGGAATGCCATTGTGTTGTTTTGCCTATTCGTTCTTTAGATCGGTTAGATTTATTTTGCTTAGGTAGACAATCAATATTTCTTGATTGGTCTTCAAAGTGGAGATTGAACTCTTCACTCATATCATAAAGGTGCCTTTTTTATTTCTCTAGATCCCTACGTTTTCGATTGGAATGCCATCTTGTGGAGATTCCCTTGTCATCATTGCCAAAAGAGTTTACATATTTTTCATTGATATTTTTCTTTAGTTTGCATCTATGTCATTGGACAGTGATGGGATGAGGTTAACAAAGCTCCCTCTTCTGAAGTACACATTGAGAACGAACCATTTTCAATTATCCCAACACTGACCCTTTATTCTCCTTGCAATTTTCTCTTTCTTTCCTTTTTTTCCTAATATTTTATGTTAGCCACGCCCATTGGATGGATTAAAATCTCGATTTGTCATTCATGCTTTAGTTCTGAATCATATTCTATTTGGGAGTGTTCGGGGCGAGCTAATCATCTTTTGACTCCATGAATTATATTCTATTTGAAATTTCTGTTTTAAAATTACAATTTTGTTTTCCATTTTATTAATATTTGTAAATTTTATATGATGGAAGCATGAATATTATCTTAGCACACCTTCCTACACTGTCTAGTTTTAGTTTGTCGATGAGAATAATACGTTCATGCCGATGAGTGGCTCTATTTATTGTTTAGTCGTCATTTCTATCTGTTTAGCAAATTGTTGTTTCGTTCAATTTCTTACTCAATCTGCATTGAATTCGGATGTTTGAAATCCAAATGAGGATGATAAGACCTCTTGATAGGAAGTGCCGTATGACCGATTAGATTATGATCATCGCAATTTGTGTTGGAATTACCGACTGATGTGGTTAAAACCATTATGACGCATATCATCTGGCTTTCTGAAACTTTTGTTTTCCATCTTTTTTTTTTCATTAAAGCAAATTGTTGTTTCTTTGAATTTCTTATGCTATCTGCATTGAATTTCTTTATCTTTGAAATCCCAATGAGGATGATAAGACCTCTTGGTAGGAAGTGCCGTATGACATTTTAAACAGCAGCTGTGCCAACCAGTTACTTGCACTTTTCTCTGCATTTGCTCCACTCAAATTCTGTAAGAATTCAGCTGTAGCGTATGTTAAATGATTAGTGTAGATCAACTGGAACTGGTCATAGTTGTTTGCATGATTTTAAACGTGTCTCTGAGGGTTCCACGAGTTAATGTTTTTCAATTATTATTCTCTAGACTTGATGCTATGTCTCCAGTAGCTTATGCAGCCATTGATGTGCTATTGTCAGGACGATAAAAGTCCTTTATTGGCTTTTCGTTGGCTAATAGGAATCTTTGGAAAAGTGTTAATTTTTCCACGGTGCCATTTATGTCGATTACATGTGCACCATTTTACTCGACACATATATTTCATGTTTAATATTTTAGTTGTTGTTTAGATTCGACTGCATATTTCAGTTTCACTTCTTCTTTCTTGTTTTTTTTTTGTTATCTTACGTAAATTGTGTTTATATTGGTTTAAGTTATGCAAGTGATGAGAAACATAGACAGGGACATCTGCACTCTTCCGGGAGGTTGATGACTAGTTCTATGGTAAATGGGAATCTCTGTGATGCAATATTTTAAATTTTGTAAGGCTGAGTTCGTAACTTTTGTAATTAATTTATTCTTAATGCATAGGTATTGATGCTTTTCTTGTCACTACCATTAAGGCCTTTTGCCTTGCTTTGAGACTATTCTTTGCTCAGAATTTTGTATTTTGATACTTCTGTTTTTGTGTGTTTAACATGGAAACTTGAACTGAGGTGCATTTTTTAATTTTAATTTCTGCTTTAATTTGTGACATTATTTCACTGGTTTACTATATGGTTCCTTCTAAAACTGTGGAATTAGAAGTATTATTTTTTGTTTTATTCGATGGTGTCAATGATTCATGGAATGCCATTGTGTTGTTTTTCCTATTCGTTATTTAGATCTGTTTGATTTATTTTGCTCAGGTAGACAATCAATATTTCTTGATTCTTCTTGAAAGCTGTGATTGCCATGACGGCTTTGGATATTCAAGCTCAACAGACTGGATAGGAGATCTCCCTGTGCAATCTCCATTAGATGCATCGTTTTGTTATATTTAATTTCTGATTTTTTTTTTCTGATATTGGGTTACTGATCTCTTCACTCATATCATATTCCTCACTTCATTGATAGAAAAGTACCTTTCTCTATTTCTCAAGATCCCTAATTGCAATATGTCACATCTTGTGGTGAATCACTTATCATCATTGCCAAAAAAGTATATACATTGTCTCGTTCATCTTTTCCTTCAATCTGTATCTATGTCAACGGACAGTGATGGGATGCGGATAACAGATAAATCTTGATTTTTTTTAATGCTTGCTTTCTCTTTAATTCTGAATCATATTCTATTTGTATTTTCTATTTTTAAATTATGGTTTTATTTTCCATTTTATTAATATTTGCAAATTTGCCATATGATGAAAGCTTGAATATTATCGTAGAACACCATCCTACACAGCCTAGTTTAGGTTGTGGATGAGAATAATACATTCATTGCTGATGAATGGCTCTATTTATTGTTTATCAGTCATTTTACTTAAAAAGTTTTTTTTTTCATATTAGCTTGTACTGATGGCTATCTGTTTGTTAGTCATCTGGCTTTCTGTGCTTGTATTCTTCCATTTGATTTGTTAGTTTCTTTTAAAAACTCAAATCTGTATTTCTAACTCAATCTACATTGAAATTCATTATGTTTGAAATCCCAATGAGGATGGTAAGACCTCTTGATAGTAAGTGCCGTATGACACTTTAAACAGCAGCTGTGCCAACCAGTTACTTGCACTTTACACTGCATTTGCTCCACTCAAATTCTGTAAGAATTGAGCTGTAGCTTATGTCAAGTGTAGATCAACTGGAACTGGTCATGGTTGTTTGTGTGATTGAATCGGGTCTCTGAGGGGTCCATGAGATTAATGTTTCTCGACAATTATTCGCTAGACTGATGCCACGTCTTCAGTAGCTTATGCAGCGATTGATGGTGCTATTTTCAGGACAATAAAAGTCCTTTATTGGCTTTTCGTTGGCTTATACGAATCTTTGGATAAATTTTAATTTATCCACGTTGCCTTTTATGCCGATTACATTTGCTCCTTTTTACTTGAAGCATAGATCTTATGTTTAATATTTTCGTTGTTTAGATTCGACTGCATATTTCAGTTTCACTTTTTCATTCTTGTTTTTTTGTTATTGTGACTAAATTGTGTTTATATTGGTTTTAAGTTATTCAAGTGATGAGAAACATAGACAGGGACATCTGCACTCTTTCAAGAGGTTGATGACTTGTTCTATGGTAAATGGGAATCTCTTTGATGCAATATTTTATTATTTTTTTAACGCCGGTTCTTAATTTTGTAGTTAATTTATTCTTAATGCATAAGATAACGTTGCTTTTCTTGCCACTATCATTAATTCCTTTTGTCATGCTTTGATACTATTCTTTGCACATGATTTTTGGATTTTGATACATTTTTTTTGTTTGTAAGTACTCATTTTCTATTATTTGGACCCTATGGTGATTAAATAAAAACTTTCATTCTTCCTAGGTGGCAGACCATGCGGAATAATCACGGAGACCTGAACTTTTTTTTTTAATTTTAATATCTGCTTTAATTTGTTATAGATTATTTCTCTTTTTTACTATGTTAAGTGGTTCGTTCTAAAGGTTTGGAATTAGAAGTATTTGTCTTTATTTGACGGTGTCTGTGATTCATGGAATGTCATTGTGTTGTTTTGCCTATTCGTTCTTAAATCTGTTAGATTTATTTTGCTTAGGTAGACAATCAATATTTCTTGATTGGTCTTCAAAGTGGAGTTTGAACTCTTCACTCATATCATAAAGGTACCTTTTTTATTTCTCTAGATCCCTACGTTTTCGATTGCAATGTCAACTTGTGGAGATTCCCTTGTCATCATTACCAAAAGAGTTTACATATTTTTCATTGATCTTTTTCTTTAATTTGTATCTATGTCATTGGACAGTGATGGGATGAGGTTAACACAGCTCCCTCTTCTGAAGTACACATTGAGAACGAACCATTTTCAATTACCCCAGCACTGACCCTTTATTCTCCTTGTAATTTTCTCTTTCTTTCCTTTTTTTTCCTAGTATTTTATGTTAGCCACGTCCATGGGATGGATTAAAATCTCGATTAGTTCTGAGTCCTATTCTATTTGGGAGTGTTTGGGGTGAGCTAATCATCTTTTGACTCCATGAATTATATTCTATTTGAAATTTCTGTTTTAAAATTACAATTTTGTTTTCTATTTTATTAATATTTGTAAATTTTCGTATGATGGAAGCATGAATATTATCTCAGGACATCTTCCTACGCTGCCTAGTTTTACTTTGTTGATGAGAATAATACGTTCATGCCGATGAGTGGCTCTATTTATTGTTTAGTCGTCATTTCTATCTGTTTAGCAAATTGTTGTTTCGTTGAATTTCTTACTCAACCTGCATTGAATTCGTATGTTTGAAATCCAAATGAGGATGATAAGACCTCTTGATAGGAAGTGTCGTATGAGTGTCTTTGTTAGCTTATGCTGTGATTAATGGTGCTATTGTCTGGCCAATTCAAAGGCTGTTTTGGCTTTTCCTTGGAGCCGTTTATGGCGATTCCATTTGTTTCTTTTTATCGTTAAGGAAAATGAGAGGTCTCTGATGCAATTTTTTAATCTTTTTTTAACCCCTGAGTTCTTAATTTTTGTAACTAATTTGCTTGTGATGCATAAAATATGCACGTACTTTCAGATATTAGATAATGATTCCTTTGTTGTCACTTTTTGTGCTTGCTCATTTCTTGTTTATTCCGACTCCGATGATGATTGACGGAACTTTCATTCTTCCTAAGTGGCAAACACTTCCTAAATTAAATTCCTTTTTAATTTAATTCTCACTTTGTTTTGTTATAGATTCGCCTGGTTTACTCTGTTGGATGATTCGTTTGAAAGGTTTTCATTTTTTTCTTTTCTTTGTTTGATCCTTTGATGGTGCCAATGATTCTTATAAATATACTTTGAGGAATACCTATGAAAAGTTCTTAATCTGAGGCACTATTTTAAACTTTTTTTTGGGAAGAATTCTAACTCAAACTATAATAATTCTTTATTAATTTGTAATGAGTAAGAACATATAATTAAAATTAACTGACAATATGAATTTTGAAATTTATTTTTTTCATTAAAATTCAATTCTTAATTATATTTCATACTATCTAAGATTTTGATAACTAACTTTGTTTATCTTAATAAAATTTGTTGACAAATTCTTAAATCATATTTTCTTGATATCATATTATTTGCTGCCTGCCATCGCAACTCATTTTTTTTTTAATGCCCCTGGACTCGGTGCAATAGTAAGAAATTGGACGGGTTTTTTACTTTCGATTCTCTTGTTAGACATTTTCCAATACACACGGTGCTTAGGCATGGTAATTTTTTTCATAGATTCGGAACCCTCAAGGAAAAATTTGAATTAGGATGGATTCAGGGGATGGTATCGGATACGAGTTTGGAGATTTTTTTAAATTTTTATAGTAGATTAGGGAAGGATATGAGGATGTTACACCTATCCTTGAATCTATCTTGATAATTTAGATTGTCTCGGTAATAATAATATTATTAATAATATTAATTATTATTTGTATAATATAAAAATAATTTATTTAATTTTTTGTAATATTTAGAGTTAAATATTAATAGCGAATCAATTTGAAATGGTGATGGAGGTATGGAGATTTAATTCATGTGTGATCGAGGATAAAGATTCTCTGATTAAGTAAAATCGGAAATTGAGATTGAAATAAAGATGGGAGATATAATTCAGGATCAGATATGGGATGATAAATCTGTTTCTGTCTTGTCTTATTATCATACCTACCTGTGCCCGATCGTTGAGACTCATGTCAGGGGTTGCTCTTACTTTTCGGATATATCATGTAACCGTTACGCCTGTTTGGTGCGTCACAGTTGGTTACCTCCCTAAAAACAAAAACAAAATTTTAGTTATTTATATGAATTTAACGGTTTAAATTTGTAGTTAAATAACGTTAATGTTGAACCCCATCAGCAATGAATTGTCGTAAATGATATTTTAAATTAAAGGTTTTCATTAAAAAATTTGAGTTTTTCAATATCATTCAAGGATCACATCAAACGATTTTTTTTTTAACGTGGAACTTTGCCATAAAATGAATTGTCCCATGGAGGATCTTCGTCTCTTTAGCTCACTCATCAACGATGATCGATAAATCGTCCGATCATCAATCGAATACTATCGACGATCGGCGTCCCAAATAAAATTATATTCTGGGATACGGTGAACCCATCGTGCATCGTCACAATTCTGATCTCCTCGTATTTACCGTCGAATCCGACGAGATTGTAATGCGACGATTTCAATCGATTCATCGTTATCCCAGGATATTGTTTGATTCGGGATGATAATTAAAAATTATTTGTGATGTTCTATAGTCAATCGGACGACTTGTCGATTATCGCCGGCGAATGTGGGACAGACGAGACGTTCGGATAAATGATGGTTAAGATTTTGATTAAAAAAAATAGATATTCGGGAATGTTCTTGAGCCAATTAGGGGATTTGATTTCTTTCATTTTTTATTTTTATTTTTCAAATAATTATATTTTTTTATTTTCTCTGAATGATTTTATTTCATTCTCTAATTTTTTAAAAAAACATTATATCTTTTTTTTAGAAAAAATAATTTTATTTATTTTTTAATTTTTTAAAAAATACTATATTTTTTTCTAGAAATTAACACTAAAAAATATTATTATTTTTTCTAAAATGTAAGATTGAAAAATAAAATCAAATATATTTTTTTAAAAAATTGTATTTTTTACTTAAAATGGAAATGAAAAACAAATCTGTTTGGCGCAGCCTTAAATCTCCCTCTCCCACCGCACAAATTCTACTCCGTTAAATTAACCCCGATTCCCGGCCACCGTCTCTAAGAAAAGGACACCGTCACTCTCAATCCACATGCAACTTTTCTATCGGTCCTCGACCATGGCGGTCGTCTCCTCCCCGTTCCGCCACTACTGTTACTACCACCCACGCCGTCCTCTTTACCCAAGGTATGCCCTGGATCATCGGCCCTTTATCCTCCCCTTCCCGTCCTCACCCCTCCGCGACCTCGCTGTGCGGATCTCATTCTCCTCGTCTACCTCCTCTTCTGATGGCCCTTCTTCTCCGAGCAATCCTCCTATGGTTGAGCAGCCTGGTGGAAAGATGGTGGCGGAGCTGGTGGGTGCCTTCAACGACTTGACGGGTAGGATGGGCGGCGCTCTCTCCACCAATTCATCTTCTTGGTTGCTCTTCAAGGCCCTAAAATTGTCCATTCCCTTGCTCCAGTCTCTTCCAATAGGGTCTGATGGTCGCCCGCCGTTGTCCCGCGCTCTCTCTGCTGCTTGCCTTCTCGCTGATCTTCAGGTGCGTCAGTGATGAAATACTCGATTGGAGATGTTAACAGAGTAGAAAGATACTAAAGAGGATAAATTTGACTGAACTAAAAGATGCTTCTGGTATCGTTAGCAGTTATCATGGAATTCTGTGTTGATCATATCGCTTAACTTTCCCTATTTCGATGAAGTTAGAACTTTCCCTATCTATGTTACCAATTAGTTCCTAGTGACGCATTTCTTCTCATCGAATTTTGCATACAATTTGGTTAAAAACTTAAATTAGTGAAAAATTTGCTGTTTGTCATCGCAATGCTGTGTTTAAAAAAAAAAAAAAATTGGAAACCTGTTATTTATTCTGGTGTTCTAAATCAACTAACAACTGTTGTCGGACTGCAGATGGACGCAGAAGTTATTTCTGCTGGCATGCTTAGAGAAGCTTTAGAGGCAGGTGCTATTACACTATATGAAGTGAAAAGTCAAATAAACACCAGCATTTCCCATCTTCTGCATGAGACCACGCGCTTAAGGCATTTTCCTTCTAAATTTGATATCTCAGATGATGAAAGTGCCAGTGCTCTGAGGAGATACTGTTTATCCTACTATGACATCCGGGCAATAGTTCTAGAGCTTGTTGGCAAACTTGATATGATGAGGCATCTTGATCATCTTCCAAGATATCTCCAGCAGATAAAGTCTTTGGAGGTTTTGAAGATTTATGCTCCTCTTGCCCATGCAGTGGGAATTGGTGCATTGTCCACTGAGCTTGAGGATCTCTCCTTCCGATATCTGTTTCCCTACTCTTACCTATACTTGGATACTTGGCTGAGAAGTTATGAGACAGATGTTGGTCCCTTGTTAGATGCATACAAGGAACAGCTACTTGAGGTACTTGAAGCTGATACTGAGCTAGAATTGATGGTCGATGGCATCTCAGTTAATGGCCGATACAAAAGCCGTTTCAGCACCATGAAGAAACTATTGAGAGATGGACGCAGGCCGGAAGAAGTGAATGATCTTTTGGGTTTGCGGGTAATCTTGAATCCTCGACCAGGGAATGACATGCTTGAGAGGGGCGAAAGAGCTTGTTACAGGACACATGAAATAATTCAATCTATGTGGAATGAAATACCCATCAGGACAAAGAATTATATAGCTAGACCCAAGAAGAATGGATACAGAAGCTTACATATGGCTGTTGATGTTAGTGAAAAAGGAAGGGTCCGACCATTGATAGAGATACAGATTCGGACAAAACAGATGGATTCTTTGGCTTCTGGAGGAGCTGCTTCTCATTCATTATACAAAGCAGGTGTTACAGATCCTGATGAGGTGAGGTAGTAAAGTCTACTAGTAATTCCTGATAGTTAACAATTGATGAACAATTGAATGAAAAGCATGTGTTCTACAACTGTTAGATTAACTTGTGTATTTCTTTGACATTTGTGACAATAATTTTCTAGACAAGATACAACAATAAGAGAGCTGTAGAAAGTTGCCAGATCCAATTGTCTGTTTGTTTCTCATTTAAAGCGATGATGTGCTGTCCTGTTCTGTTGTGCTTTTTGTATACTTTGTCAACTGAACTCCCCAGATTCACCTCTAGACGAGAAAGCCCTTTTAGTTAATTAGCCACGTTCAGGTGTCATGATGTTAGATAATATGGAACATGTAGTTGTGAAATAGGATTGTATCCAAATTTTTTCTCCTTTTTTGCAAGTGAACCATAACCTTATTCATCTTTAGCTAGGGATTTGAGGACAATGTAATGTACCATCATCATCTTTCTAGCCACGTATGCCATACAATCATTCTGAAATATAATGGCCTTCATATTAGTTATAGGCATACAGTTACCCAAAGCTTCCTAGTCAACCCAGAATATATATCGATTCTCATTTTTTTTTCTTTTTTATTTTTGAAAAAAATGCCACTTGATGTGTTTCTCAGTGTTGCTAGGAGAATTATCCGGTTCCATGTTTCTGCATTTCAGCATAATCAGGATCATCAGCAAATCACACTATTATTCTGTTCTCTTTGGTGTAGATTATCCATTCTCATTTCCCCTCCCAATTTCTTTATCTTTTATCAATATAATTTGGACAGCTTATCGTGTGTTGATATTTCTAATTATGTCCAGGCAAAACGGCTAAAGGCAATTATGATGACTGCAGCTGAACTTGCAGCTCTTCGTCTCAAAGATCTGCCATCTGCAAATCATGAAAGACTTGAGATTGACCACAAAAACCGAATCTTTCACCTTCTTGATACAAATGGTGACGGTAGAATCAGCATTGAAGAGCTTACTGAAGTGATGGAAGAACTTGGAGCAGGAAGTAAAGATGCCCAGGAACTCATGCAACTTCTTGATTCAAATTGTGATGGTTCCCTGAGCTCTGAAGAATTCAGTTTGTTTCAAAGACAGGTGAGCTTCTCCAAATATAGGCTACGTACACTTGTGGGCCATTGGTTTTCTCTAAGACTCATTGCTCATGGGCCAGGCTGAGTTCTGGCTAAATAGGGCCTAAGTTAAGTCCCCTTTTCCATTCCAAACTCAGAATTATTCAAACATTCTGAGAGAGAATACGATCCTACTACTTTTTGGTTGGATTGACTATCAAATTTGGTTCAACCTAAATACCCTCAAACAATATCTCAATGTAGCAATTCAAATAAATTAAATTAGGAAATATCAGGTAAGAAAACAAATGCAACTACATGGAGTCTTATCAGAACTGATTGGGTTGGTGAAATTTAGGTCTGAATATCTAGATTTTTGGGTTGTCTAGATTGGCGGAAAGAATTGGATCCCTACCCGAGACAAAAAACTTCAATGTTCCCCTTTTTTTCATGTGTTTTCAAGCTTTTGGATTTCAGAACTTGCCAACAAAAGATTTGGAACAGACAAAAGTCCATTTGAAACTGAGGGACAGTGCTGATGGCTTGAAGTGCAAAAAATATCAATGATGATATGGAAAATTTTAGCATTCAATCCATAGTGCAACTTCAATGTGGTCCTAATATATTTGATGTAATCTATGAGACATTCATAATTTGCTTCAAACTGAGTTTACTTGTGGAAAGATAGGAGGGGAGGGGGAGAGTGAGGAAAATGCTCACAATATCACTTTCTCTCTCCCTCCTCTTTTTTTTCCCAGCCAAGTAAACCCAGTATAAAAATCATATTTCTTCTTGTTCATTTAGAGACATTGTAAGTATGTACCAAATAAATAGTACCCTTGTATAATTTTATAAATAAAATCATCTAATCCTCAAATATACTTTATCCTAAAATTTAATTTTATTTGGCGTGTTACGAACTAATATCTTAATGAACTTAT